>JBCJKH010034491.1:0-11445 GCA_039877255.1 Loriculus beryllinus
TCAGTGAATTTGCACTGAAATTTCGTTGGTGTCTCTGTGCACATACTGCTGCATTTACCACAAGATCCCAATTAACAATGTCAGGCACATTTTTCTCCTTTTTCTTCTAATAGAAGAAAACGCACAATAAGCTGATTTTTCACAGTGCTTCTCAGCACACAGGCCTTGGCACAACCTAGGGAATACCCTTCTATGTCTAAAAATAATAGCTCTAAAGTCTTTGCCCAACTGTTAACTAAAATTTGTATAGCATGGTGGATAAATCATCTGCTTAGTACGTCTGAAGCATTATGTTCCAATCCTGTTAAAGTTGTAGTCATTCAATATTTCAATTAACTCTTTTCTGCTGATATGATTATATATTAATTAAATCTTGCTAATATTTCCAAAGCCATGATAGAGGAATATATTTGATCAGATATTTCTTTTCATGTGTATGAAAGCCTGCTAGGAAGACAGCTGCAGAACTATGGAGAGATACTCTAGTCTCCAAGCAGAAATAACTGTAAGGAAAGGGCTGCTTGTGGGAGATGCTTGCAAGACTCTTGTTGTGTGATCCTGAGTTTTTTTCCACCATGGAAATGCAGTTGGGCCTCAGCAGAGGCAAAACTGTGAGAAAAGGCAGAATTGCAAAGAAGTGGTGATACAGCAGGTTGCGCTTCTTTTTTGCTAGTCCTGTAATGATACTCCTCTGTAGCAAAAGGATTTCATAGGTGTTGAGAGCATTTTCCCATATGGATCTATTTCAAACCATAACTTTCACTCCTGTGATGTTTTCAGTAAACACAGGTGATGTTAAGTCACCAAGCTTCCCAAGGTCTAAACGAGGCAATTGAATTTTCATGGAGCAAAGCTTAATTCTCCCTTTGCTTTCTGTCACAAGGCTATCTTCCTCTCCAGCCTTTCTTCTGTGCTGTTTAAGGGCATTTCTGCATCTCTTGAGTTAAGTGGGTTCTATTTTTGTATTTTGAAGCCAGGTTTTCTGTAAAACATAAGGAGTGAAGATTTTTTGGGGTTCTTTTTTATAAGCAAGTCAGGACAGAATTGTGGCTAACTCAGCCCTGCATTTTCTGTGTGTATAAGCCTGTGAACCCTTCCAGAACTGGCATAAGCTGGTCTTAATTCTGCCTTGTTTCATTTGACCCTGCAAGCAGCTCGCTTATGTGTAGCTGGGCTGCTTTAATCTCTTGTTTCTTTCCTTACCTCTCTTACTGCCTGTATGCAGGTTTGGATCCGCCTCACAAATCCCATGGGTGCTGCCATATGAAATTACCAGCTTACTCTTCATTACTCTTTTTCCTTGCTGTCTCTCCCCTCATGGCATGGTCCCTGTTAGTTGTGGGGTGGCTGGGAGCAGAGGGACCTGTGCTGCCAGCTTTAATGGAAGGGCCAGAGCTCCTGGGATGCAGGAGGTGCAGTGCTGACTGCCTGGCACCAAACGCCAGTCCTTGTCTTGCCTACTAGGATAACGGATGGTGGAGAGCTGTGATTATGCATGTTTGGGGTGGTGAAGGGGGCAGGCAATGTCCCCCAGCAGGCACTGGTATTTGCTGTATGGCCTGCTGTTTGCTTTCAGTCATTTTTTAGTTCAGTGTGAGGTGTCCCTGCCCATAGCAGGAGGGTTGGATCTTGAGGTCCTTTCCAGCCGTAATGATTCTATGATTCTATTTGGATACAGAGATGTGGTCTGGAGTGTCGCTGCTGAGTAGAGAACATTGTGGCTTTTTAGACAAATCCTTTAGGGCTCTGTCTTTTCCCTCTGCTTATCCTAGATTTTTATTCTGTCTTTTTAAAAGCTGTTTCCTTTCCTTTTTTCTTCCCTTTGCTGTTTTTATCTTCCTCCTCCTGCTCTTTCCCTACCTTTCCTCCCTTCCCGCTTACCTTCTTGATGAAGGGAAGGCAGAATTTCCCTTTCTGGATCAGGTCCATTTGGCCCATCTTTCCCTCCCTGCATCGCAAACCCCCCAGCGTTGCGTACTACAGCCCATCCTGCATGCTTGAAAGGAGAAGGTGTATATGCCTAATTGTACAGCACCATGCGAGAATGGGGAAAGTGTTTTTTTCCTTCCCCTTTCCAAGCCCTGATTTTTCCCCTCTCATTTGTTCAGCATGGCTTTCAATGTTGTTATTTCTCCTGAAATTATCCACTTGTAGGATCTGAGCTGACAGCCTCCTGCAGCCATGGATTCCACAGGTTCTCCATCACAGCTGGTGGGAGAGTTGCCTTTTCTTTGCAAATATGCTGCCTCCTAATTTAATCACCTCTTACCCCTTTAGTTTTCAAGTCTGTCCTGTTGATGGCCATACCTTGCCCAATGTGTCATGCATTTCTCTGAATCAAAGATAGTTACGCATTTTCAAGGAGAGCTACCTTCACAAGTTCTCACCTTCCTTGGGCTCTTCCCTATTTTAGCATCCTGTGGACTCAGTGCTATAGATGGGTATCCTAGTGCAGGCTCTGGACTTGCAGTCCATAGTTGTGAGCTCTGCCCAAGTTTCAACTGTGATCTTGTGTACAGCAGTGAAAGGTCCCTTAAAAGAACGCACCAACATCTAAGTCCTGGAGGCAGATCATATGAAGACACTATGTCTCTTAAGTGGATTGGCTGCTTTAGCGCCAAAGAGAGCCTCCTTGACTGAGGAGCATCTATTACCAGCCCTGCTTCTTTTCTAAGGTTCACTGGACCTGCCTTCTTTTGTCCATCCTTCATGACTTGTTGGAGAAGAGGTTTTTGTTAAACCATAATTTGTGTTGATTAGTTTGTAGCATTGAGCTTGTGATGAGTTGTTTGGCTTGTTGTGGGTCTTTAAACTTCCTCTTGTTCCTGACAAATTTACAGTTCAGGTGATACGAGTTTTGGAATGAGATTTCTAAGGGTAGATCCTTAATCTTGTAGCTGCAGCACCTGCTAGTCAAGTGTTTGGACTGAACCTCTAGGGTCAACTATTTAAGTGTTGAGCGCTAAAAGTTCTGTTTCTGAGGGGCTCATTTAAATGTTGCCTTGCATTAGCACCAAGTAACATAGTTGATTGATGCATGATTGATATGTACCTCCTGCTCTAGGATCGTGACCTCCAGGTTGGGTTACTGAGTCATATTCTGAGGTGACCGTAGCGTTTGATGGAAATTTATGTTCTTTGTGTATCCAAAAATACATTTTGTCCTTCCTGGGGCAGAGGGAAACCTTCTGAATGTACCCAGCTGCAGTATTTAATATTGCTGAATATATAGCACCGGGCAATGCAGAGTTCATGAAAATTTCATTGGGAGGGTATGAATTTTGCTTGCTTTGATGTGAAATAGATAACAGAAAAAGGAAGTGTTAGACCCAAGAGCCAAATTTAACCATGTATGGAGCAATGAAAATATGGCTTTACAGTGTTTTCATTCTGTTGTCTAAAATGAAACAGAGGGTTCTGAGGTGTGAAGTTGTAGATGCAAACAAAAATGAGGCTTGCAAAAATAGATTTAGAGCAGGCGACTGTCATGATGGCCACATTGTGTGTCTATGATAAGAATCCAGATTGATATGCATAAGGGAACCCCAAACTGGGAGATCATGGGGTGCTGCAGGGCAGAGGAGGGGGAGCTGTGGAGTTAGTTCTTTCATGAAAAGTAGAAATTAGTTCAGTGCATGGAAACTTCAATGATAACTGTTTTCTAACACACAGGAACTTGCTAAAATGGTACTTTTCTAAAGAACAAGAACTAAATTCTGCATTTTTGGAACTCTGGATAGAACATAGTGATTTTTCCTGCCGTTGTTTAATCATGCAGTAACTGAAAATAACCATGCAGGTGTGATACCATGGGGGAACAAGCAGGTGATAGTGAATGACAAAGCTTGCCATTATGTCATTTTATACTTTAAATCAAGACATTTGAAGATGGCTCATGTTGCAAGGGTGGTGGGGACACATGTGCTGCTTGATTCTTGGTAGTGAGGGAGAATTTACATTAAGTGCCTTTGGGATGGATCAGACCCTGCCCCCAGTCCTTACCTGTTGAGCATGCAGGATCTTTAATCAGTCCCAGAAAAAGGTGGCAAGATCTGATGAACCAGGCTATCCCGTTGGTTCTGTTAGCATCTGCTGTTAGCTTTGCATTTGAAGTATTGAAGCTTTACATTTACAGGGAGGGGTGGGAGAAGGAAGTTGCGCAATTCAGAAAGTTATAAGAACTAAAAAGAAGAGCAGAACTGAAAGCCAAGTGCAGTCATTAAAAATGAATTTCCAGGAAGGCTGGGCAAAGGGAGATTAAAAAGCATTATGATTTCTGTCACGACTGCATTTAAGCTGGGCTAATAGAGATGCTATTGTCTGGCCCAGCTGTTTTAAAACAATGATCTATTTGACAACAGGCACAAGGATAAGCTGGCTACTGCCCCTCTTCCCTGAGATGCTGTAGAGAGACACAGGGCTCCCTTCCACCTCACCCCATGTGAAAACATCCTGACCCTCTTCATTGAGAGAGGCAAAGAAGCCCCAGATCTTCCCCGGAGCCTCTTTGTAATGCTGAATGAAGCGTGTGCTGCAAGGAGCCTGCTCTGCCTGTATTTTAGTCCCCTCCTCCTCTGTGGGATCCTTTGTGCCACACAAGTCTGGCAAGATCACAAATGTGAGTTTGGCAGGTGGCCATATGTGTGTTAACACCTACCTCCGCAACCGCGCTTCAGTTTCTCATCGTTGCCTTCTGCTCTGTTCTTGCTTAGTGTGAATTAGGCTGGTGCTTTCAGCTGAGGAAAGCTGAGGAAGCACACTCCTGGAGAAAAAAAAGTGACCCGTTTTGGGAAAATTCTTCTTCCTGTCCTCACTGCAGTTTCTGGCCATGTATAATTCAAGTCCTAGTCTTTATCTCTCCAGCCTTGGTTCCCAAGGATGGCCAGGTTTCTCAGAAAGAAAACGTGGCTGCAGATTTCATTAAAATAGACTTTGGTTTTATACAGAGGCTGGGTAAGCAGAGCCCCTTGGGACTGTATGTTCCTTACTGCCTCCAGCAAAGTTCCTGTCACTTTGCATACCTAGAAGATGGTGTTTGTTTTGCGTTTCTTCCCCCTTCACTTCCAGACCTGGAAGCTGAGCTGGCTTCTTTGTCAATAATATGTACCCAAAAGAGAAGACACAGAAAAAAGGCATTGGTTAAAAAATAAGCAGTGTGTCTTTTACCTCTGCTAAAATGTAGTGAACGGTGATGTTCTGCTGAGTAGATGGGATGGATGCAGAGAGGAACAAACCTGTATATTTTACAGCTTTCACACTTTTCAGAGAAGACTTTTTGTGCCTGAGCTTCCAGTCAGCTAACTTGGAGAATAACAGTAATCTATTTCTTAAGGTAAACAAAAAAACTCACGCTTTGGTTTTTTTGTTTTCTACCCAAGATTACTTCAATAACAGGCCCAGGCCTGCAAGTATTCAATCTCTTCTATTGTGTGCTGATTTCAGAGTCCAGGCTCATTCCAGAAAGAAACACTGCAATCTTCCCTGAGGGTTTTTTCTTTACTACTGTCATTCTGGACTGTCGGAGAGATAATCTCTTCTTCTCTCCTACAGACTGTGTTTCCTGCAAGGGAGACCTGCCTATTCCCAGTTTTCCTCTTCCCTCCAGCCCTAAGGTGAAGCAAACAGGGCTGCACTGGTCATCTGAAGCCATGCTCTTCCACATGCTCCTGGGCAGGGTTACAGCATGGCTGGGATGCTCCACTTTACTCAGTGGTGAAAGGTTATTCCTGAATCCTTTTCTGTGTGCTTCATGTACACAGCAATTCAAAACTCTTCTACAGTGATAAGCCTATTATGTTTAATAAAGCTGTATTTCAATGTGGGCCTTGCCAAAGCATCGCTAGCCATGTTTGGTCACTGGTACCACTGTTTTAGGCTGTGGGTGCCTGGCAGCTAGGAGGGTGATTTCTCCTTTGCCAAAATTTGTGCCATTAACACTTGTGTTGAATCAATTTCTCTAGCTGTGTGAAGACCCTGACACCTGGCTCTGCTCCTAATTCCACTTGCTTAGAAAGCAGTAGTGGTGCACACTAGCCAGCAACTCATTACTACTGTAACCATTGCACCAGGTGGTGGTTGTTCCTTCCCATATAGAGTTTCCTCCACTGCTGCTTGCTGCTCATTTACCTGTCAACTCAGATGACCTGATAGCAACAAAGTCCTGTCCTGTTAATGTAAAATGGGCACTTCATAATGGCTATGGAGATGCAGCATCCCATCCAGGCTAGACATTGGCATGCAGCAAATTAATATTAAACTCCACGCTTCTGTCAGAGTACTCACTGTGCTGTAGCCTTTCTCTGCTTTCTGTAGCTGCTGGCACACGTATCATGTTAGTCCTATTCCTTGGTTAATGTATGGGAGGGAGGAGAGGGTCACCTTGACTATACAAAGTTAGAGCATGAAACTTGTAATCCCTAAGACTCTTGGGGCAACTGGAACATTGTTTATGTTCTTGCAATGTTTGTAGGGTGTTTTTTTCTGCATACTTGCAAAAGCAAGGGTCTCCTTGCCTTTGAAAGGTCTGCACTTGGCTATCTCCTTCAGTTCATTTAAAAACATGTTGCCTGGCCCTTGTGTAGGGTGCAGTTAAAATTCCACCTGTTCTCACCCAGAGTTATGAGCAGCATTGGCCTAGGAATGTTGTGTTAGGAATCTTCATTGCAAAAAAAGAAATATTCGAGCGCAGAGAGTAACTTTTCCAGCTCTCTATAAGCATCTCTCCATTAGGTTAAAGTTTCCTCCTTGCAGTTGCTTTTACCTTTGAGGTTTTATAGGGATGTGGACAGTGCAATGGAGATTTTGGAGGTAATAGGAGGACAAGATCCACTGTAGATGAATAATGAAGGGCTCACTTAGGGATCACCATCAGGCAAGAGCTGAGGAGCGTGACTTCTTCCCCCAAGTGGATTTGGGGATTCATTGTATGCCTCTGCTATTGGTAATGTACATGTTCTTGGGGATTACGCGTCAACTTCAGCTGGGCAGCTTCAGGCAGACTTTAGGACACCTGGCTCTGTGATTTGTAAACAGTCCTTTAGAAACGTCCAGCTACCTCCTGTGTCTGATATAAACCTCTACAAAGTTTAAAGTGGTATTAGGATGAGCTGACTTACTTCTGTAATAAAGATGTGTAGGGATGGATGAGTTCTCAAGTATGCAAGTTTATTTCTTGCCTTACCTGTGAGCATCTGTGGGCACAGCAATTCATCCACCTGCACGCACGTTTATGGTGCGTGGCCTCCCCTAACCTGCACGGAGGCACGCTTCGTTTCCTCTTTGCTCTTGAGAGGAACACCTCCAAATCCTCCAGGACACATTGTTCAAGGAGCTGCTAGGTCTGTAGCACCCTCACCTGGTGCAAGTGTGGCTATTCCTGTTAATGGCCATTCTCCCACATAACACACAGACAACTTCTCAGGGATACTGCTGACCAAAAGCTACCGAGTTCTGAGTGTAATGTCATAGCTGTGAACCTGGAGCAACGCAGATGCTTGCTTGAGGCATTAGGCATCCCACCTCCTGAGCACCACTTAGAGCCACATGGGTTTCTACACATGTCCAGTGGTTTGTGTCACCTAAAATTTTGATGTCAAAATATCACAACTTAAAGCCAGTGGGATTTTGGGTATTCTCTCAAAAGCTGTCCCATAAACCAGGCTTGCTGAAATCTATCAAGACCAAATCCTTGCAACTGATGGACATCAGTAAAGATCTGTGTGGTCTGGCTATGTATGTCTGTAGAGCTACTGAAATAAATGTGTGTATGCACATAATTATCTATAGCTCTATCTATAGAAAATTCTGAATGTGTGTTCAGTTTTTCTTGCCCTGCAGCAGCTCCTGTTTCTCCAAACTGTGACTCTCAATATTTTCTCCTTATTGCCTGCTTCGATTCTAACCCACTACATCCCCTGCATTTTCAGATGCTTTCCTAAGTCAGGCCTTTCACTGATTTACATGAGATGGCTGGATCTCATCCCACATGTACAGATTCATCTGGGCTGGAAACCCAAACTTTCAGAAGGGAAAGGCTGTAAGCCCCTGTCCTGCATGGATTCCTCAGGTTGTACGTTGCTCTCTGCCACTTATGTGCTGAATGGAAAGATGTACAGCATTTGCAATGTATTTTGAGAGGCCTGACTGTTTCAAGCTGCTTGTGGCTCTGAAAACAGCTTTATTTAAATACTGCATGCAAGCTGGTGTTTCAAAATAAGGGAATAATTAAGGTGAGGAGGAAGGGAGGGAGGACATCAAATATTCATGGACTTCACAGAAAATACAATCTTCTTAGGTGTCCTGTGGCTGCAGACTTATTCAGGGAGTGAAACGTGCTGCAGCAGTTCAGTGAACTTTTCCCTGTGCAGAAACCTCTCTGAGAGCCTGGCACGGTGACTGTGATGGCATTTTGGAACAGGCAGAGGATCACAGGGAAAAACACTGGGGAAAAAGAAAGTAAGAAGGTGGAAAAATACCATTAGGAGTTCTGTTTTGCCTTCCTAAAGGCACGGCTTGGGGAGGATTTGTGGAATTTTTGGAAAGAAAAGGAAGTCTTTTTCACATAGGTCAAAGAAAATCTTTCCACCAGTCTGAAAAGATTGATTTCCTAAAGCAAAGAAGCAAGCAAAAATGAAATGATAAGTCTGGGATCTTCCTGGAAAGAAATATTTTCAGTATATCGCTTTGCGCAGTGGACAGAAAAAATGGTGCTGAAGAGAAGGTGTGTCAGAAAAGAGGAAAAACGTTGAGATTGATGGAAAAGCAGAAGCTGGTGACACTCGGGCAAGGAAAGAAGGAGGGGGGGATGTGTCAGAAGGGCTCACTGTCCTTGTAGTGTTGTTGGGGTGCACGATGTGGCTCCCAGTGTGCCAGTGCTGCCGGTTCTGGAACTGTGTGTGGAAGGGCATTGTGATGCAGGCTTGGCTGCTTCACTTTGCATGGGTACACTGCTTAGCCCGTAGTCTCAGCTGCCAGGCACCAGTGGAGTTGCTGAGGGCGATGCCTGTGAGTGCTGGAGCGGGAGATGGAGGAGTAATTGGTTGGCCACAGCGGTCTCCGTGCCCACTGATCTGTGGGGAGCAGAACCATCCGAGAGGCAGAGCCAGATGGTGAGCTCTAATGTGCCCATCTTTATAGATGTCTTCATTAGGTGACATCCGCACGTGCCTTTACGGGTTTGTCATGGGTCAGCATAGCATAGTGATGAACTTGGGCTTTGGATTAAGGGAATGGAGTGCAGGCATGGCGATGCAGTACTTTTTAGTATGCGGTTTGAGGGAAGATGCAAGGTGAAAGCAGAAAACACAATTTGAAAAAAGGGGAAAGGATAAGGACTGGGGCAGAGTCAAGGTGAAACAAGTCACAGCTTTCTTTCCAAGTCCAGCGGTACCTTTGGTCCATTTTCTGTCTCCCCATCCTGTTCCCAAGACTCCTCACTATCTGAGCTCATGTTAGACTCAAGCTCACCTCATACTGTCTTGTTCTCACTGCCGTTCCCCTGACTCAAAGCCCAGAGCTGTCTGTGGCTGCTCCTTAGCATGTCCCACTCCCAACCTATGCATGCACACGTATGTGCACATGAAGGCTTTCCCTCTACTGACTGCAGGATATCTGACCTATGCAGGAAACCTGGCTGGTGGGGGCACTGGAGGGATTTCTATTTGGAAGAGAGAGCGTTTGTGCTTGGACTCTATCTTTGCTTGTATTCCTGCATCTATTAGCACTCCTGCTGCAGCTCCTTCTATGTTCTTTCCTCTGGCTTATGTGACATACTCACTCTGCAAAATTCTCTAGTCCTGCTTCCTGGAACAAGTGTGAGCAAGATGACAGTCTGCAAATTGTTGTTCTTATTATTGCCAAGGCCATCTTCCTCCAGTCTAGTATTTCCCTGGCTATGATTATTATTACAGGAAAAGTAGGAAGCATTCTCTTCCTTTATCCACTGTTCCTATTTCAGAGTCGGATATTCTTCCAACACAAATGAATTTCCAGGACATCACCATCCATGTTAAACCAAAGCATATGGAGACTTTTGAACCACATATTCTGTAAACAGATGTTGTCCAAAAAAGCAAATGTATAGACAAAACAGACCTAAAAGGGCTAACACAAGTGAATAGAACATTTTGAGTAATAATGATCTGGTCAGAAGACAAACCGTGGAGCATCTGGGGAATAGGTGGATGGTTTTAGAAGGTCTGGTCTGATGTCACTTCAGCAATACAGGTTGGGCAGATGAGATGGGCATCTTGGGAGCCAGCAAGTCTAGCAGAGTTCACCTGTATTTGGCAGCCTCTGTAAGGAATTGCCTTTCAGCTGATTAGTTCTCTTGAACCGCTTTTCATTTCCAAAAGATGTATTGCATACCTATGAAGCTTTTTGCTCTTCTGTGAAGTATGGGTTTGTGTTAGTAGCCCTTTAAAGTTGTTTCTGAGGAAAAAATGGGTAGATATACAACAGGGCACCTGGAGCAGCAGATTTTGGCTTGGATTTTGACTATACGTATGTTTTGGCCTGACCTTGCTAGGATCTGGCAGCACGTTATACCTTTTGTGTGCCTGCATTTCTTACTGTTCTCTGTATGTCTTGGGTGGCTGCCAAAATAAGTGTACTGCAATACTGTGAGTGTGATGGCTCATCTGGAAGGTGGTGAATAACTTTCTGTGCTGGAAGTGTCCAACAGGCTGCCATTAGTCCTGGTCTGATGTACGCCCGTACTGCAGTCCTGGGAGAGGTTGCTGTGTGATATAGACATACCTGAGAGAGCTGGCTTGTGGCTAACCCATACTGAGATTACTGTGGTACAGAGGGGCCTGGGACCAGTGCAGTGGGCAGCCTGGAACACCCTTGGTGTCATGGGTGATGGTCAGGGAAGGGAGCAGAAGAAAACTATATCCTTCTCACTCATGGGGGGAAGGAACTGAGGGTCTAATGCTATGGATCTAGTAATGCCAGTTGTATTTTTCAATAACGAAGAGCCTTTTTATATCTCCGTAGTCACAGAAGAGCAGAGCCCCTCCTCTGTCACACTCCCTCTCCCCGCTGCTGGCCAGGGCAGTCAAGAACCTTGCTGTATTCCTCACCCCCCTGCAGAGATGAGATCCTACAAACACACCTCAACCCCCTGAGATTTCTCTGCCCTTTGCGTAAGCCCCAGAAGCAATGTTCCTGTGTAGTAACCTGAAGCAAGCACAGAGATAAAATCCCCCTTTGTGTCAGGTAGTGGCAGAGTCACGAGGTGCCAAGATGCATTTAAGCAGGTCAGCACTGGTTTTTGAATGCATTTAATAGGAATTGCAGGTCTGCTGCATGCTAACATAATACAGTTGCAGTGAAGGCTGATTGAATGCAAGGACCCGGAAAAGGCAGAGCTCTTCCCTCTCCAGCCTCTTCCTGCAGGGTGTTACACGTTGGCCGGAGGAGCATTGCAGTACTGTTTTCCACTTA
>JBCJKH010034494.1:0-29328 GCA_039877255.1 Loriculus beryllinus
CTCACAGTTAAATTCTTCTTTTGTAACAGTTTTTTCACAAAACAACTTTGCTGTTCTAATCATTTTTTACTTACATTTGAGACAATTTATCAAACTCTTTGCTCATATTTGTTAATTAGGGTTTGAATAACATTTTTTCTACCTATACAGCTACCCCCCTTTATTTTGTATATCATGTTACCATTGTCACAAAAATCTTCTTTTCTGATAAGGAGGAAGGTTAACTGCTTACTCTGGGGTCTTGCACAGCTACCCCACAATTCACTACCAACCAGCTTCAGCTCCAAAATGGCTTTTGGTTCAAATGCTCATTGAAGCAGGTTGGTTTAAATGTCATGAAGCACAGGATGAAAGTGTTTTCTACCGACTCGCCCTCATGCTGTTGTTTGCATGAGGGCAGTTGTCCTAGGCTATAGAGTTCCTCTTCTCAAATGGGATATTATGGCTTTACAGAGTTGGTACAAATAAGGAAAAAGAAAGAGATAAATTAGGAACAGTCTGCTGCTGGACATGCCCAAGAGTAAAAACCATGAGATCTTGTCATGGAGGGACTTCGCTAAGCAAAGGATTCACCATGCCTTTGTTGAGATGGAAATACAGCCCACAACACTAACACAAAGTTCAGTCTGAATCTGACACTGTTTGCAGTTCATTTTTTCTGGAGCCTCAGGGAAACAAGAGTGACGGAGTAGATAAAGAGCATAGGGCAGAGCTGGGATCCTTATTCTACTTACCAAAGCAGTATCAGAGAGCAGGCATCAAGGAAAATAAGCACTATGGTGATCCATGTATTAACTTCCTGCCCTCCAAGGTCAGCATTTCTTAAACCACCCAGGACATTACATTCTCTGCACAGGCTCCAGCCATTTAGCAATGGATAGCAAAGGAAGCTAAAGCTCTAATGGGATGAAGTGTCAAAGAGAGCTTTTCATTTAAAGAACTAGAGAAAAGAAAATGGATATTTTAACTTTTATCTTGGAGTTAGTTAATATTCACACTTAACTGCTGAACTGGCTAAATTCTTTTCTTTTCTTAAGGACCTTTATAAATTTCATCATTAATAAAATCAGACATTCAATTAGCAGGGAATTTCTGATTGCTAACTGAGATTCCCCCTTCCCCCAACAGTTTCTCTTTTTCACTCTTTCTAGTCTTTTTATTTTCCCTTCCTAACCCTATGTCCCCCCTTCCCTGGAAAACCAGGGGAAAGAGAAAACTGACTCCATTAACCTCTGTCATTACCTAAATCCATCTCTTAATTAATATGAGTTAATATGATTAATCAAAATAATGAGACAAACCTATTAAATTAGGGTGTTTAAATTACAAATGGAAGTGGTAAAGGCAAAGGGGCTGATAACAAATAGCTGCAGTCAGAGATGGGGTTAGCTCTTGAAATGATATGTGACAATCAGCAGAGAGAATTGAGAATGAGAGGAAATCAGCAAGATCCATGTGAGAAAAACATTCTACACACACAAAGAATGATGTTGTTCAAATACCAGGTGGCATTTCAGAGGATCAGATGTGTTAATATTTTAATCCCATTCATGGTGGAATATAATATAGATAACAATATGATCATCAGATCTTTCAACTTGTAGTTTCTATTACAGTTGGATGGTGCAGATTTTGCCGCATTAGAGATCCCTACTAGCAGTTTGATGGGAACACTGAAGCATTTGCTAGTCATATTAACACTGTCCCGTGGAGACAAGATTGGACAGGTTACACATTTCTATACTGGAGGCACACAGTCTGAGCAAAGGCCTGCAGTTGCAATACTCCATTTCCGATACTGACTTTCTTTGTGACCTCAGACAAGTGCCATGAACTCCTCTGACTTGCTTGGCTGATTTAGATACACCATTCCTGAGCAAAGGTCCATATTTTATCCAAACTATAATCTTGAAACCTGCCAAGCTTTGTCACTGTGGTCCTTTGAGTACTGAAGGAAGTTATGCCAACAGTGACCTCTCCCCAGTAACTCACCAACAGCCAGTTTCTCATTGAATTTTCATCACTCAGATACCTGTTTGAACTACAGTTCTGAAATCTGTTTAACTCCCTTGTTATAGACCACCAATTAAAGTAAAAACAAAGTCTCTATCATAGGTCACTTTAATAACAGAAGTGATACTCATTATATGGAAGGAAAAGTCGTCTCTTTGCAGAAATAGATTAGCAGTTTCTATTTCAATCAAAACTATCAGCAAAGGAAATAAACGTAGCACAGGACTGCTGCAGATAACAAACTGCACTACAAACTACTAATAAAACAGACATCAAACAGGAGGAGGTGATTATGTTCATAAATATTTTTTCAGGCACAAGGAACTCTAGAAAGAATTGGGGATGAAACAACCATGTAGACAGAATATCTCAAGACCAACACCATCCTTTTTATCTTTAGTATATAATTTGTGATCTCTATATGAAGCTCAGAGCATGCTAGAGGCTATGGGGTTAACAAAATATATAATTAATGAAGACACCTTGCAATACATGATTTATAGGCCACTTTAACTGTCTTTAAAAGGCTGCAACTGGCCAGGAAGTGCTCCAAATAGCACCACAAGCCTCTCTCCATGGCACTGCACTGAAGTGGCAGTACAAGAAGAGTGATATAAAAACAGGAGAAAAAGAAGGATCCTGCAGGAATTCACCAAGGGAAGAATATGCTCAGTTGGCTGTTTAAAGCTGATTAGCCAGGGGAGATGAGAGTAGCAGTAGGAGAAGGCACAAGAACTTTGTATTCATAGCCCCAAAACACCCTTTCTTAGCTGGCTTTAGACTGAGTTTTGAAAGGGAGTGGAAAAGTTATGGTTGGCAGCACTATTTTGTGAGAGCTGATGCCTGACCTTTGGCATCTCAGAACATCCTGTGGAAGCCCAAGGAAAAGAATGCTGAAGCAGCTAAGAAAGAACTTAATTATTAGCTATGATCTCATATTGGGCATTATGCTTTCTAGCTTTGCCACTGAACCAAGCAAAGGTGCAATCTTTCTCCAGGCAGAAGCACAGCTTCTCAAGTCATGAACACATACAAAATGATGAGAAGGGTAAGAAAAAGAGGGTCAGAATGAGGATTTGGAGAGTAGTAATAAAATGCAGTTGAGTCATGCCTTGCCATGTCCTTGTAGAACTTCAAAATCCTACATTAATGGCTTCATAAGAAGACATGAGTGTTGGCAATGATCACAAACATCCTAAAGAGGTAAGGAGGTTTGGAAAGAGCATTTCCGGCACGCCATATAGAAAGGCACAAGTATTTGGGGGCTGAGTGGCTGAATGGCAGTAGGATGAAATAAAAAGATTATCACAGATATTCCATGCTTGGAGGAATGATCAGGAGCTACCAGAGTGTACAGTACAACTAGTGTCAGCCAAACACAGTGTTTCTCAACTGATGAAGCAAACACGTAATGTTTTGAAACACCCACTTCTGCACAATTAATCATGTATCACCAGGTAATTACTACCATCTTCCCCCTTGAAAGGCAGAACAACCATAGTGACAAGGTGCTATTCCATTTCTATAGCCAATGCCAAGCTTAATAGACACACAGCTAAAGATTGCAGACATGCTCATTTATAGGAGAAAAACTAAGGTTTTTATTGCCACATCCCGCTTTTCTGCACAACAGTGGCCTAAAGCCATACTTGAGATAGTGCTATTTCTCATATTATTATAAAAAATTCTCTTGCATAAAACACAAATAGGTTACAATACAATAAAGTCTTCTAACAAGTACAACCTTCTAGGCAGAAGGATCTAAACAATACACCAAAGGGTGTCTCTCAGAGAAAAGGAAACATTCTCAGAGTGAGTTTTGCTCCTCTGGGGTTATTACTTCCAGGAGTACAAGAAGACCCTCTGCATCCATTTCTTTAGGCTCTTTGATTGTAAGTTACTGCAGTAGCTTCTAATTATCTGATGGTCTGTTCAAGCCCTGGCTTCTTTGCCAAGACCAGGGATCCTGTCAGTGCTAGTCGTGATTCTGATCCAGATGTCCACTGGCAATAGAATGGGACAAACTCATTCTAAAGGGCAAACAGCTATTTGAGAATGCTTTCGAAGCAATAGCGGAGCTGGATGAAAACCAGTGGTGTAGAAGTGACCTTGTACTTATATGAAGTAATACCAAACGTCTGGAGGGAACAAATCCTTCCAGCAACATGCAAGCACAACAATAATTCTAGGAAGTGGAAGGTGGTAAATTAAAGATCTACTCAGCTGTCTTTTGATAACACTGATTAGCAGCCCTGGTCCAACTGAGCACAGAGGGGAGATGGCCATGTATCTGAAACAGTCAGCCCCAGGAGTTGCTACAAAGCACTGAAAACAAAAAAAAGCAGAGCAAATGTAATGACAGTATTTGCTGCCATACAGGCCAAACTCCACAAGTTCATGCCTACACATGAAAGTACCACCCATCAAACAACAGCTCAATGCCTCCTCCACGCAGAAAGGAAACAGGCAAAGGAAAGTGTGTGGGGCATTTTGCAGTTCAGGAAAGAACTATGAGACCCTGTTAATCCTCCCTATGATTCCAAGTGAAATTTCTTCATTTCCACACACTGCAGCCCAAGGGCAGAAGACTTGCAGGAACTGAAGAGAGACATAACATAAGCAGCTGCCCTAAGTCTGCACATGCTTGGGCAACTACTAAATGATCTCCCTCTCTACCTAGTTGTCAGCACCTAATCCATAGAACTGCTCATGTTTGTTTGTTTGTTTTCCTTTCTATCCCTGGCATAGCCAGCTTTGTTGGGAAATGCTCAATTTGCTGAAATGTGCATGTTTTGCAGGAACTCACTGTCATGAGGAAACCTTCGATAGAAAAGTTCCCTCATGTGCATTAGGCAACACAGAACCCTGCGTGTAGAAGGAGAACTACATGGGATATGAGAGATTTGGGCTCAAGATCCTGGTCTACTTTTCTGGACCTAAGAATTGAACTTGGCTCTTCCCCAGCACAGCTAAATGCCTTGATTGATGTAATTTCTTCTTCTGGGAACAGTCTTTCCTGTTGGAACTTTTTCACTCTGTGAATTAATAAGTGCTTCTTTGGCAAGCACTCAGTCCTACAGCTGTTACAGCACTAGCCTGTAGAAAAGTACAGCTCAGATTTGCTCCAGCAAATATTTGCAGACCCCATATAAGAATCATGACCACCTGGATACCACCTATCTTACAAGCCAGAGAATTTTCTTTTCCCCTGATAAAGCTTCACAGAGTGCTGATTTAATCACACATGGAACAGAAAAAAAATATGAATCACAAAATAATTTACTGGATTTAAGAAAATGAAATCTGAGAAAAAGTCTTGGACCACAGAGAGTCTGGTAGGTTTTGCTTTCTGCCACAGACACATAACTTTCCTTGCTAATTGTAAATTTGCTCTAGGCAGGTTCATTAGCAAACAGCAAGAAAGCTGCCATTTCTTCCAGCCAAATTAAGATGAAAGAGGAGGGCCAATGGAAGCAGAATGATTGGAGAAAGGCTTAAACATTAATGCTATTAAATCAGTGGTAGTGCCATTACAGAGAAAGAAGGCAAGGGTAAAGGGCACAAAGCGGTTGCAAGGGTCACTGACCCGGGCCATAACCACTGTGGGTGCTGGCAGGAAAGCAGTCTAGTATTTACAATAGGATCGGCTGTTGCCTCAGCTCAGCAAATCCAACTCCATTGGAAGCACAAAAAAGGAGGAGAGAACATAACCCCTTGTTTATTAGGAGAAAGAAATGGGATGCTAATGCAGTCCTTTCATGAGGGGGACACATAAGCCTCCAGGTTTCCGAAACAGCAGCGTTGGCTGCAAATGGGTTTGCTTAGTCTCCTGAAATCTTCTAACAGTAAATCTTACTCTAAAGCCCTCCCCTCAGTTCTTAGTACTGTTCTTTCTGCTCCTTGTATCTTATACTCACATCTTCTTGTGCCTGTTTGGCTGTTCCCTGTCTTTTGCCAATTCATTTTCATTCAAAGCCTCTGAGTATTTCCAGTATTTCCCCTCCCTTGGATCTGCAAACCAATAGGTGTGAAGAAAGGGGACACAGCAGATGTTTTTGCTACTTGGACCTACTAAGACTTCCTTGTCACTCTTTTCTCACAGTTTCCCATATTGATTCCTCCCAGTAGAGATGGCCAGAAGTAGCCTACATTCATTCAAGGTTGAGGCAGAGGGATCTAGAGCAGTATGGACCATGCAAACTCTTTAGAACGTTCAAGAGCTCTAGGTGCAGGTTGAGGGGGAAGAAAATGAGATTGAGATACAGCAGGCTGGCCTGACTTGGCTAGCTGACTGAAGGCTGCAAGTTGGAAATACAGCTTAAGCTGCTAACAGATGGCTTCTTCTCATGGTCAGAAGCACACTCATGGCTTGGGCGGACAAGATGTAAGAATGATAGTTTTTCTTGCAAGTTATTTACATATATAAAGAGTGAGAGAATTTATATGTACACACATGTGCATCATCTCATCATCCAGCTTACTCTTTTTTAATACTGGCAAAGACACAGCAGGGTTGCTTAAGACCTCAGTATGATGCAAGGACAAATATGATACTCAGTCAACATGCTTCAGCAGGTTGTTTGCTTCAGTCATAATTGAGGGCAGAAGGCCCTCCTTTATATTTTAGGCCACAGAATAGCACTTAGAGTGATTTTAACTCTTTATCATTTTGCTCATTCACTCATGCACTGAATAAATTGCTGAGCATATACAAACCAAAAAACATCACTAAAGTTTTCCCAAAACTAAATCATTCTTTTGGAAGAAATGTACCTTATTTTTCATATAAACTACACTAGCAGTTTTAATATAAACTGCCCTAGGTTCCAGATGATGTTGGTTCCTGTTGTTGTGAAAGGGCCCTCTGATCATGGTGGTGGGGAAGAAGTTCACCTGGCATCTTTTTCCCCAAGAAGGTACTTCTACACTAAGCCAATTCTCAATGCTTTTTAAAATACAACAAACTGAGCTCTATTTCTTATTTCAAGTCATCTACATCCCTCTGCTGTGTTCTCTTCACTTTTTACAACTTCCTTTAAAAACTCTGTACTACAGCTACTGCTATATTCTACTATTCCGTCAATGCCATACATGTAGGTTAAAAATCACTCCCACTTCCTGCTCCTGTGGTCATCTCTAAGGAATGCAATAGCCTTTTTTCAATACATAGCTTCAGAATGGAGGACTGAGATACAGTCCTTCCTCCCAAGTGTCTTACATTGTACATGACTGCTAATACACGTTTGGTTAGAATTAGATTTCCTTGTTATGCTAATCACCTTATATAAAGTTTTTCTTATTATTTATTACCCTATCTGGTGACACAGCAAACCTTAAAACTCAGCTATGGTTTTTAGTTCCTTCCAAATCACAGACAAACCTGTTGAATAGCACTGAACTTGATATCAGTTATTGTCAAATCCCCTGGACACTCTTATTCAGCAATACTTCCCACAAATGATGCCTTTGAGCTCTTAGCTAACCAGTTCTTAATCCATTTAACAAGCACTTTACTGATATCATGTAACACTAAGATTTTAGCCAGACTATCATGCGGTACAAAATCAAACGCTTTATGAAAGTATAAGTACATCACATCCACACAATTGCCTTTAACAACCCATTCTTTGAGATTACATTCTTGAGATCAAATTTGTTTGACAAGACCTAGTTTCCATAAAGCTATGTCGACTGGCATTAATTATATCCCTATTCTTTAGCAACTGACTTCCATATCAGATTTTCCATTACTCCCTTGTTCTTTTTTGACTTCTGGCATACAAAGGCAGGGCAGGATGCAGTCACAGCACGGTGAGAATGGGAGAAGCACAGGAGAAGAGATGTGTAGTGATGTTGTCACTCCCAAAGGCACCACCAAACAGTACTAATAGAAAATTACAGCACTTTTAGCTGGTTTCCATTGCATAACCAGAGTGAATCTTCTCCAGGTGATCTCACAGTCTTTGAAAGAGTGAAGAAATTCCCAAATGGAACAAAACCTACTATCAGTAATTTAGAGGTTTTTCTGAGACCTTTGACTTGCTCATTTTAAAGGGTTTTCTCATTTTGGATGTTGTTTAATACTCCCATGTGGTAACTAATGGACTCGAAAAGCCTACAGATCTTCATGTGATACACAAGCACTTTGTCCTTTTCATATATAGGACAAAAATATTTCTTGCTCGTGTCAGGTTCTGCAGAGGTTAAATAAACTATACAAGACTCGGCAGGAATTTTGTCTAGTATGTACAGCTTTGGAAGTCTCTTCCCACCATGGGTTAGATTATGTGATCTTCTACAACAGAGAAACCTGCCCATTAGAGATTCAATTGGTTTACATAAAAAAAGTAAAGGCAAAAAAATCACAGAGCCAGAGAATTGAAAAGGGATTTCAGCTCTGAAGCTTCGTAAAACCTTTAAAGTTTTAAGCCAGTAAATGGAAGCTCATAAACTAGTATGACCTTGCAATAATCAGGCAACCCAGTTCTATGTCTTGGGGCCCCATCGAACAATTTGAAACTTAAGACTGAACCAGCTGATAGGGCAGTGCACATTTAAAAACATAGCTAATTTGTAGTGTTCTGAGAAAGATACTACAGGACTGCAGAGTGTTCTGTAGTAGTGTCCTATAGCTGCCAAATAGTTTGCTGTCAGGTTCATCCCCTGAACACAGACCTATACTCTGCACTCTAACCTCTCACCATGTTTCCCAATTTTCTGGTTCCACAGGAGCCTCAAAGCTACAAAAAATGGTGTCATCAGGTGGCTCTGGTAGGAAGCCTGAAGCCACAGTCTGTCCTTCACACTTAATGCTGTCGTCTCTGCAGCTTTTGGCATTTTCCTTAGAGAGGAAGGAATTCAGGATCTCTATCCACTCTGCTGCAGCTGAATACTCATAGTTTTGATGTCCATCTGCAACTATCTGTCCATACAGTAAGGGTTCAGGAACAAAACCTTCCACTGAGGCAGAAAGCAAGGCAAATAGCTGTCAGGGCTACTTTGACAAGTTACAGGAGGTCATTCACAATCTCACTTGAGCTAGCAACTTCTCTGTAAGCATCTATGAGTACATACTCTTCAATGCACAAAATAACCACAACTGCCAAGCCTCTTTCTAACATGCCATGTATTTTTTACACCCTCTGCTAGTGTCCAGGGATGTGTTTGTGTCTCCAGACTTCCTCATGAACCACAGAGCAGCTCGGATCTGAGAAGCCAAAGAGTACGCACAACTAAAGCCAGCTCTGAGCTCAGCCCTTTCCACAGCACAATTAGGAATGTCAGTGCTTTGAGCTGCACTGTGTGGTCAACATCACTGAAGACAGAGCATCAGTCGTGGAGCCTAAGCACCCAACACTTTTTCACGCAATAAGAAGACCTTTTATAAATACATTTTATGTTAGCTTGTCTTCCATATAACCTCTCTCTGCTGTGAAGCAAAGGCATAATCAGTTCCTCCCTCAGTTACACAGAAAAAAGAACAAACTGTATTCAGGGATTCCCTTATCACCTTTAGCACGACCATCCACCAGTAACTCATCCTACCTTGCCATGCAGCTAGCTGCTGTATGTTAAGCTGAGGGCAGAAAGGACTTCCTACATCTTTAGTTAGCAAAATGGTGGTCTTCAGTGGAGGCAAATCACAAGTCACTGATTTTCAAAGGTCTCCACTGCACCTTTCAGTGTTCACTGGTCCCAGGAGCAGTGAATTCATTTGTTCTGCCAAATTTAGAGACAATGCAGAATCAGGCTCTCCCAACTGTCTTCCTGTTGAGCTACACGAGTGCCATGGGACAGACTTCTACCAGGATCAGCACATGTATTTCTATGAGTCTGTGCCATAACAGACATGTAGTAGTTGTGTAGTTGTTTCACACCCCTGAAAGCCGGGACAGCTCCACTGAGTTTCTGCCACTCTTAGGTGAATAGGAATGTTAAAATATGGGACTTTGAAAGACTTTTCCAGATCTCAGATGAGTTTTTAAATGTGACATCAAACCAAGTATGCACCAAAAATATTGGCAGTAGGCTGTGGTACCCTGTGGGATGATGGTGACAGAGGGCAGCACCCAAGTACCGTGTGGGGTGATAAGAGAAACTTCCCAAGGAAGATACCTGTCTCAGCTTCTCTCCTCCCTGCCACCAGGTGAGAAACCAAATACGAATGCAGCCCGGGCAGCACGAACAGAGCGTGAACCACCGTCCCAGCAGATGACAAGCCCCCAGGTGCTCCACGTGTTCCCTGCCACCAGCCCAGCCTCCTACCCTCTAACTCCCCAGCAAGGGAAGCACAGCTCCACCGCGGCACGGTCACTGAGGGGCGGACCCTGCTCCCCGCAGCTCTTCCCGGAAGGCGCAGCAGCAGCCCGCCGGACCCTCCAGTCGAGCCGAGCGCCGCCGCCCCAACCGTGAGGTTTTGGTGCCCCTCTGTGGCCACCGTGTTGAACAGCAGGATCCAACCTCCCTGGCCGGCAGGGAGAGCGCTTTTGGCCGCGAGAGCTGTCTGCTGGAACAGCCGCTTTGGGCACGTTAGGGTCATTTAGGAGCTTTTGAGAAAGTCAGACCTCCAGCTTCTCCCCATGAGCAGAAGTACAGAACTGCGAGATTGTTCCGTTTCTAAGCACAGGCAAGAGTAGAACTGGCAATAAAGAATATTTAAGAGAAAAGGCTTCAACAATTAAATCCTGTCTCTGTTGGACTCCTCCAAATTGCCCTCCCATAGGAAGCATAGCAAAAGAAGCATGCTTTTTCCCTGGGAGGAAGAAGGGAGAGGAGAACATGGTTTTGTGAATGGGAGGCATTTATTTGTCGTAAAAAAGGGCAAAAGCCACCAGCCACCAGTTTTCTTCAAGCCTCTCTTTAAACACACTGAATCAAAACTGGAGGAAAAGCAGTATGAATTCATTAATTTTGCTGACTGAATAGCAACCTGAAAATAGACTCCAGACATTAAATAAGACAGTTCAAAGGGAGTTAATGAAAAAAAGTTATACACTCACAATGGGTACCCTGTCTGGAAGCAGAAGCGGAGCACAGAAGGAAGGAAGAGTAGGCTCACAGTACAATGCAGGCACCCCAAGGACAGAGGTCCAGGCATTTTAGTGTGAAGCAGAGGGACAGCCATGCATCTGATGGAATTAGTCCATGTCCATTCACTTCTGGGACCTGATATCTACTGTTCAGCAGTACACATTTATGCAGAACGAGAATAAAGCAAAGTTGAGCTGGTTGTATTATGACAACACAAGAGAATGGGCAGGTGACACAAAGCAAAGGAGAATGCAGACTGCACATTATGAAAATCTGAGCAGGCTCTCTCCCTTGGTATGGATCAGTTTAGTACTCTTTATCAATAGCTGAAGAGACACTGGAGAAAACAGTCCTGGGCTGGTTTGTAAGCTGGGGTTTTGCAGCATTTATACCATTTATTACCTGAATCCCTGCCCCCTAATTCTAACCTAATTTTTGGTCAGACCAAGACTTTTAATGTGCAGTGGGATTCCTAAATCCATTCTCATGCTCTACAAGAAAAACAAAACAAAACAAAAAGGCAAAAGTAGCTTAGAAGAGAATACACTCACCCCCAGGCAGAAAGAACATAATGAAATTGTGAACACTTACCTTCCAGCAATAATAGGATGGAGCTTACATTTTTACCATTTTCAGAGTAACATATATACAAGTAACCTACTCTGTACCTGCTCCTTCTGCAAACAGCCACTGCTTTTGTCACAGGACTTGTAGAATAAGCTACTGATTTCTGCACTTTAAACTTCTATAGGACTGTAAACTACAGCAGCTGATGTGCAGAAGCATATTCCCTTTTGCTTTTTAAAAAATAATTTCTTTCAAACTCAACTTGAAAAGAGCAAGCAGTACAAGTTCTCACTTGGTATTTTAAGTGGAACCACTAAATCCAGGTAACCTACTACCCAAACCTCTGATTCATGGCTCATTTAAACAAGAACCTTATTTTGACAACAGGACCCTTTTTTCTTAGTTTAGGAAGATATTTTGGTTTATTCAACTAGTTCAAAGACTTGTTCACTGAAAGCTGAGAAACCAACCCAGAGCTGATAAAACAGGAAAGCTCATTTTACTTTTACAAAACATTAAGGAAAAATAAGGCGTGAGAGTATAAATTAAGCTAGTTTAAAACACTGAGACATATTAACAAACAGAAACAATCTGTTCGACTCCCTAGATAGACCCAGATTTCAGTAAAACATATTTTCTTCAGCTTTAAGTAAAATTACTTTCAAAAGCCTGGATATATAGCTAATTTAAAAAATTAAAGCTATTTGTGCATTGCAACTGAATTCCAATTTCAGATCTTGATGCAAATTAATCTTCTGATAAAAATGAACCCATGATTTTCTAGCACAATAAAATGTGCAAATTAGGATCCTAAATGTCTGTACATTAAACTATACCACGGCTTGATTGAAAGCGGTTCAGGTATAGTAAATCCTCCTGGTCAATAAGTAGTATCATACTTAGCATACCAGCCTGTATGTATTTGTCAAAAAAAGAGGGCAACAGTGAACATGAAAATAAAATTAGTATTTCCTTAGCAATCTAAAATGTAAAAGCCCATGACAAGGTTAAACCAGATTTAAAAATCACATCTCATGTTTCTCAGTTTGTCTTCAATCCACGTACCTTCGAACTCATGTAAGCTTGCAAACTCCTGGAGTGGAAATAAAATTTAACAAAGGAATTGGATTTTAGCTAAATTTGTTAACCCAAAGAGCCAGAAAAAGAAGCTGATAGATCACATAAATCTCCCTGAAGTTACAATGGTGCTCAACACTGAGAAAATTCTTGATTTGCAATGGATTTTCAAACTCCTACTCAAAAAAACAAGTTTAGTTACAAAAGCAAATACTGGGGCCATTTTCTTCCCTTAATGCAGAGAGCTGAGAAATCTTACTGAGTACCAACATTCTTCCTAACCCCAGGCACATAGGAAAGACAAGGAAACACTTCTTGGCCTTAGATCTATGTACATAAACACATTGGAAATTAAGCTTCTGCTACCTGACAAGCTGATTAACAAAACTGCTAAAACTAAAAAGGATTTCTTGAAATCAATTAAATGCACATTTAAGACAGTTGGCATTTTGAAAGGAACTTATTAGTTCTAAACATTAAAAATACCATCATACAACCCAAAGACATGATTTTGATTAAGCAAAGAAAAAAATGTGAGGTACTGCATTTTTCAAATCACACTGAAAAGGTGTAACTGATACACTTCCAAGAACAGGATACAGAGAACTTCCAGCTGCCAAAAAAATTCTTGATTCTGAGTCCTAAACTGTCAAACATTTGAACAGGCTGAGTAGTGCTATTTTTGCTCAGTTTAGGATTTAATATTATAGATCATAAATAGTGTTCTAATGAAAGGTTCATCATCTCATTTACAACCAGATGGAAATACTACTTTCAAAGAACTGTTATTTTTGTGTCCAAACTGTTAGCAGAAACCATCTTCATTTCTCCATAGACTCCAACAACAGGGAAGAATACTTTCTAGCAAACATCTGCCCTAATTTAAGGATCAATTCACTAAGTGGGCATCTAAGCACTGAAAGTTTGATTTTGTCTGAAGACATCAACCTTACTAGTTTACTCATTCCTTAGTGTGCTGTATCTGCCCTTAGAGAAAAAGCCTTGTTTTGAATCTGTTCAAATGAGCAACAGAGACATCTGAGCATCAATGTGCTAGAGAAACAATATCATGCAGTAGCTACTCTGCAGACATACTGGATTTTACATCATTTTTTGAGCTCATGACAATGAAGTGGTTAGTTGCACTGGTTCATGCCAGGCCTTATGGTGCTTCCAGCAGTGGCCCATCCTGGATTTCATCCCAGCTGAAACAACGGGTGCACATCAGCTCAGAAAATCAGGCAACTTCTTCAGAGCCTAGTACAGTTAAGAACTGACACTGACACCGAGGACCCAGGCTTGAAAGAGCAAGGTCAAAAGTATTTTACTGATAGGGCTGTCCAATCAAAACAGTTTGCTCTATAAAAAGAGACACCCAGTATCCAACATTGAAGCCGTTTACTTTTACTGCATACCCCACATTCTTCATCTAGGGAGCTCTTTGTTCATATTATCTATATGCAAACACAAGCCTATGCTTAACTTAAGCCTAAATATGTTTGTTTGTGCTACTTTATTATTAATTGCATTAAGAGCATGATTGCAGGGAGCTCTTCCCTCTCTTTTCTGAAGACTGAGCTCATGTTGTTAGCCTTAAAAGATGTTTTTTCTCTCTTCAATGTTTTGTCCAAGTGAGTTGAAAAACTGACTAGGTATAGCAATAACTTCAGCTAACATCATCCTTTTCACCTACTGAATAATCTACTGTTTCTTTCTGTTATAACCCTCTTATGGTATAAGAGGGTTTATTTTCCTCTTGCTCTTTACCCCCATTCTGCATGTTTACAAGCTTCAACGTTTCACTACATATTTCAGCAGCAATTTCTCAATTTTAGGCTTAAAGTCTGTGAGCAAAAATCTGCTGGGTATTTTATGTTCCTTTGCATTCTTTTGTCTCAGGGTGTGGCTGATCCACCCAGTCGCAGTTTGACAGGTCTGTAGAATTCTCTTGACTCATTCACAGATAAGTTTGTACTTCTTCCACTCTGTCATCACTAAATTCTTTTCAGTTCATATATTTTTATTTCTGTAAACCTGTTCCACTGAACTGATGAACATTGATCTGTCAAGGAAATGACCCATAAATAGTTTACGAACAGTAGGGTTTGTCCTGTTGAACCAGCTGAAAGAGGTGCATCTACCCAAGAAAGATTTGTTAGTTATGACGAATTGGAAGTTGAAGAATTGATTTTGCATGATACAGTTAGAATTGTTGAAGGGCAAGGAAGTTTCAGCTATAGTCAGATCTTAACTTTTTCTGGGCTGCCTTTTGTGTGCACTGTTCTGATGGATGTGCATTTGCCATTTCCCAGAAAGAACAGGTACTCTTCTTGAGGTGGTGCTTCTGGCTACAACCCATATTTGGGTACCTGCCAGCTGCTCTATTGAAGGAATTTTCTCTTTGAGGATTCAAGCAAGTTAACAAAACATGTATGACAACAATAAATCATTTCTGTCCCTTATTGCAACACAGAAATCATCAAAGATAGGGCAGTCATTGAAAAAAGCCTTCCTGTGACAGACTCGGGAAATTATCTTAGGCTAGTATGGCCTTTCCTTAGGTCCTGGGAGAATAGAAAGTATAGGCAGCCTGTCATTTCACTGACCATACTTTCCTCTCTGAAACCAAATCAATAATTACAGATTGAGTAAACGCACTTGCAAACTCCCTATTTCAGAATTTAGCTTGGGACATACAGTATTCTCAGACAGCAACATCCCATGGAGAAAAATAAAAATCTATGGATATGACCATTCTGGCCTCTACTAAGGACACTGCCTGGCTGCATTCTGAATTTCAAATTTCATTTTGCAAAAAAGTTAATTTTTTAATGCAATTCCTTCTTACTTGGACTATGGGGAATTATGGGACTGCTTTGCTTATTCTCCCTTGGGAATCTCAGGCTGAGCTGCCACATTCTAAATTATAAAAGCTCACTTTGGGCTTTGCACAGATGGGCATCATATTCTCCATTGATAATTCTGTATATTTTTACAGATCTGGAAGGAACTTCAAGTGCTTTAAACAATATGTGGCAAAACATTCTTTTATCACAGAACTCAGCTCAGTTACATGTAAGCTGTAACAGCTTTCAGAGTAAGGGTCAGTATCTTCTGTGGTTCTGCAGTGACTGAACCCATGTGGTCATGGCTCATCCTTGTGGTTTCACCTCCTCTGCATAACTAAATCAAAAGGAAAACTATCACACACACGTTTTCACCTCACTGGAGGGAGGATGAAGCATTAGATTTCTCTTCTAAAAACAAGCAGGCAACACAGCTTTAAAAATTGTTTAAAACACACATTGACAGGGATGGCAAAGGCTCCACAGATCCATTTCAGGACTCCAACCCAGCATCATCACATCCTGCCATGAAAGACATGTCACCAAGCTCCTGTCAGCCTTCTGCCTGCTCAATGCTAACATTCCTTGGAAGGCACTGTATCATAACATAAAGGATCCTTCCATACATTCTGCACTTCTGGCCTTACAAGGCACAGGTACTACTGAGCCTTAAGAATCAGCTGTCCCCCTGACAGCAGTCGGTGAGATGTGGTGTGTACTAAGCAGCTGTACAACAGCCATATATAGCCATGTTAAGACAAAGCTGTAGGTACAGTAGCACTGTTTGGGAAATAGACTGACTTCACATGACCCCATATCTGCCCTTAGGTCTTTTGTCAGTGAGGAGACTTCCTGATAATAATTGCCAAAAATAATTCCTGTGCTTCCTTGGCCAGATTTTTCTTTTTCTTTTTGTTGAGGGAAAGATATGCAAAATACATCTCTTTCTCCTATATTCTCTTACAGATGAAGTAGCATGGATCAATAGACAAATGTCAGTACCTCCTACTGGTCAGAAAGCTATAGGTTACCTTCCTTACTGAGGGAATATCAGGTGCTGCCTGCTTTACAAGGTTGCTAGTTTACAATGATCTCCAAGGATGCAACAGCAGATACCAATCTCTCTGGCCTCTTTGACTTATGAAGGAGAATGTCCAGTTCATTTCCTGTGAAAAAGCTCAGTGCCTCTGTGCTGCCAGAGGGTGCGACACTAGAAAAACTGCACAGACTTACATGCCACACTTGTAACGAAGAAAGCCGTAGTCTTAGGCAGACTGACACCTCTGGGAAACAGCAGAGCAAACTATTTAATATAAGCTTATCAGAGTGAATGCACACTTGGACAGAAGACATTCAAGAGATACCACAATTAAGACAATACAAATTCTGTTGACATCTACTGACTACGTGAAAATCAGAAAGGCCAAGCAACAGGAAAATGAGTCTTCCATTCTATTCAGGAATTTATTTCCAAAGTAGGCTTGGAAGATAAGGCAGTCCAGACCATTATGAATGAAGCAGACTTTTATTTTTAGGTAATCAGCACTGACTTCATCAAGAGCATAAGCTCAGATGCAAGTGAGTTCTCAACAACTACTGGGAGTCATCTCTACATGAAATGAAGAGGCAGATTTTAGCACAGAATCAGGAAGGAAGGCAGAAGAAGTCCAGAGATCCAGTGCAGTTAGCAGATGTTGCCAAGAGCCTGATGGATCATGTCAAATCCATTCTGCCATTGCTACAGATAATATTCCTCCTGGTCAAGGCAGAAATAAATGGGCTGTGTAGCTTGGGCATGCAGGTGTTATCATTCTCTGTTCCTGTAGCAAATGCATTAATAGTACATAGGTCCAGTGTTCTCCACCTGTTGTTTTTATTTTTTAAGAGGAGAAATGACACATCCTGAACAATGTTGCAGCATGGAAAATTTGTTAAATAATAGTATTCAACTCTAAAATAGTGTACGAGTCTCCTCTCTGCTTGGAATTCAATATAATTTCCATTGTCCTGTCTGTGGAGGTCACCTCCTTGTTA
The DNA here is from genome assembly GCA_039877255.1 of Loriculus beryllinus. Classification (NCBI taxonomy): domain Eukaryota; kingdom Metazoa; phylum Chordata; class Aves; order Psittaciformes; family Psittacidae; genus Loriculus; species Loriculus beryllinus. Next base: position 17,568 of record JBCJKH010034494.1, read on the forward strand.
TCAGTCCCTGCTAATTAAAAGATTAGGAGTTCAGAAAAGTCAGTCTGAGGACTCAGCTATTACTAGCACTAACAACAGCTGGCAAAGTAGTGACATGTGGCTGAATGTCCCAACCGCTTTCCCTTTGCACAGCTTTCAAGTTTATCAGAAACTCCAAAGAACTGGACCCAATATTTGGCATGGTCCTTTTTAGTTCTATGGCCTGTGAAATTCATTTCTACTCTTTTGGTGAATTTGCTGCTACTGATGTTTCACAAAGAACAGCTTTCCAAATGACTCTTGTATGCAAGCCCTTGTTTCCAGTAACAACCTTCTAATGCCCACTAAAAATATTATCATCTCAATCTTCAGGGGACATACACGAGCACAATAAAGGTCACTTCTGTCTAAGAGGTAGGTCACTGCTTGGCAGTAACATGTTACCCCATGACATATTTTTACTTTGCTTTTTCAAGGCAGCAGTAGCCACCATATGTTTAGCTTTGGCTTCAGTATCATGATGGCAATATTGTCATTTCCTAGTGCCATAAAAGAGACCTCATGGGCCTCTGTGATTGTTCTAACACTCAGCACTAGAGAAATCCTGGTCTGCTGATGCTATTGCTCTCTCACACTGAACAGAGCCTCCCTATCTAGCCTTGCAATTGTTTCATTGATGGTATCACAGTAGGGAGCGACAGCCAGGGTTTAGACATGAACTAAGAGCCAGGTAAAGTTCAGGCAGTTTACTTGGAGCAATGAATGCCCCATGCATTTGTAGGCTGTTTAATCATCTGAGGATCTGAGTCTCATCTTTTCCTAAGCAACATTTTTCTCTGGATTTTCCAGTCACCTTGCCCAATTCAGCATCCTACTCTGATATTGTGAGCTTATTCCATGCAAAACAATAGCCTCTGCTTTAAAGACTTCTCACCACATTAACCTTTCCTGAAAGTGCTTTAAGAGCCATTGATAATAAGTACTATGAACTGTAAAATACATTAAGTTTTGGAATCATTTCCACATGACTTGGTTCACAGTGGGCCTTCTTTCAGACATTTACTGTAAAACACCCTTAGTCACAACTTATCACAATTTCTAACATGAAGCATCCTGTAACGTTTTGTGTTTCCACCATCCTCATCCACAATTAGAGACATTCTAGCAGTGACACATACGGCAAAATAGAGCAATTTTCCCTGCTAGACCATGAGCAGTAACTTCTAAAGTTCTCAGCAGCTATGAAGAGATTTGTGAAGACCACTTTCCATGTGCCAGGCAATGACCTTACACCAAGAGTCCTGCTCGAGGCTGAAGTTTGTCAACCTGACATGAGAGGAGTTCAAGTGCTCCAAATGGAACTCCAACAAAGTGGAGCTGAGCCTGCCCAGACATTTTCTGGGAGACTTGGAAGAGGGCAGCATCTTAAAACCTCCTAGCAGCCTCCTGAAAATTCGGAGACACGAAATAGAGTTTGGAGAACTACACAAAGCAACTTTGACAGCTTGCATATAGCGTGCACTCTGAACACTAAATTCTGGTTTTCTTAAAGGAGATTAAGGAAATGCTTGAAGTCCTAGTTTATAATCCAGTGATGCTCAAAATCATATAGGACATTACATGGTTATTTAGTTTCAAGTATGGGCATTATAGGAGATAGAACTTTACTGGTCAGCCAAGATGACCTGCTGTAGGCACATCTTATCACTAAGCTCACAGCAGTGGGAAGAAAAAGAAAAATGGAAATACGCAGGCAGAGCACAAATAGATGGTGCTTCAGTGTGAGGAGCCTACCTTGAAACAACAGCAGTAACAACGGAGTAAAAAAAATGTGAGAGGACCCAAATTGTTTCCTTCTGAGGAGTTCACCAAAGAGACAAGATGCTGTCATGGTAATAGAAAAATATAAAGCAGGTAATGAGGTCTTGTCTATATTCTCATAAAATGGAAAGAGAAAGCCTTCAATATGAATTTAAAAAGTAAATAATAATTAGAGTTAATAAATCCAAAGACAATTAAACCCTGTCCCTTTGTTTTGCTGCAAACTATCAGAAACATAAACATCTTAGCACAATTATTTCTACCACTATACAGGGTTGATTTTCTGGTTCTCAATTTAAAGTTCTTTGAAACAACCAGATCTAAAGATGGTCAGATTGTTCACCTTCCCCAGACTAAAAGGACTGGCTGACAGCCTTCTTGGTAGAAAGACTGGCAGTCTTCCATAATAAAGACTTTATGTCTGGACCCTAAATTAATAGCTGTAGCCACTGAACCAAAAGGTTTTTATCTAGTAAAAACTGTCAAGCTGATAACTCTGGAGACTGAGGTGTCTCATTTATTCACAGAACAATTAAATTACAGAAGACACTGGGCAGATTCCTCCCAACTATGCCTTCAATAAAAATCTCTGTTCTGAGGCATCTATGCTATGGCAAAGGTGGATTTTTTGTGGCTATGGATGAACCTGTCAATGGAAAGAGGCAATTACTGCAAATGCCTGACTACAGATGTGCAATGGAAGCATCTGTCTCAGCAGGAAAGACTGACATCCAAGACAATTTGCAAAAGTCAGAGAACAAGCAACAGATTGCAGCAATTTTCAGCCACCAGTGACTGGCTTGGGCTTCTTTCTGGCTAACAAGTGTGAATGGCTCAATTAGCTGGCCAGTTCCCTCAGACTTCAGCATCTATCTGAAGCTGAGAGAACTGCACACTTGGTCACAGTTGGTTTTAAAATCACCTAATAAAAACAGAGCTAGTAACAGCACTCAACTCCCATCCAGTTCAGAGATGGAGAAGCAAGGATCCTCACCTGCTCGCAAGCTCTGACCCTGGCATCTTGTCCAGTGGCCAGAGTGGTGATGTACATGCTCAGTTAGAAGGCTCAGGTTTTTCACTACAGTTTTGACTTTCTACCACAAGTCTGACAGATGTACAAAGAGAGCAACAACTAGATGAGTCAGCCTCCAGCAAAAATGCAGAAAATTACTCATTTTGTGCACCTATAATTACTACTCTGTGTGTATGGAAACATACAAAAGCACATAATCACACAAGCAGTTCATCTACTCAGTGACAAAACCAGCCTACTGCCTGAAGACCTCTCCCGCTCCCCAAATCTACAGAGCAAGACAAAGAAACATTCAGGGTTTCTGACAACCTACTCCTTTTCCAGCACATGCTAAACAAAACTCTGCTATCTAACAGGGAGAGAGGATGAATTAACATAACCACCTCTCCACACAGCAATTAGCAAATGAAATCAAAACAAAGGAAATGTTCTCCATTAATCTTACCCTGCCAAAGAGCACCTGACTGCCATATAATCCACGACAATTAGCCAAATAATGGGAGCGCAAGAGATTTATCTTGAAGCAGAGATTAGGGAGGGCACGATTAATGTACTGTACATCAGGAGTGCAGGCAAAAGCTCTGTGCAGGGCTGTTTGAGGAAACTGCAAAGCTTAGTAGCCTGCAACCAGGTTGCAACATATACACCCCAATATATTCCTTTACCACATCCTGTGTAAATCTGACTGGCATATGGGAGGATCAGAGCTCATACCCAAACTTACACAGACAAACTTCAGTGGTGTACCAAATAGATTTACCAATATCTTCTATTAAGAGGGGCACTCAGCAGTAGTACTTGAAAAACGTGGGGACAATACCCTTAAACAGTACAAAGGTATTTACATTATGGCAGACATAAAGGTTTTCTATCATCCAACAGGCTGGTACAGAAGACATTTAAAGAGATTTACAAAGATTGAGATCTCTGCCATAAATAACTGTGCCAAAATTTTCCTATGGGACAGTAAACAATTTATAGTCCTGTGACATTAAATGTAATATGACACATGGTAGGAACTGGATTCAACAAAAGACTTATTCCAAGGATATTTTCAACACTACAGAAAATGAGACTTTAACCAAGTAGAATGGGAAGAGAACAGACTCTGCACACTACTAAAATCAGTGCTGAAGTGGTGTGAAAATACCTTCTTGTCATCAACTTAAATATCAGCTTATCAGGCAAGCCAACAGAGAATTTACTTTGGGCAACTGGTCTCATAGATGTTGCTCTTAGGTATTCAGACAGCTCAACAGGAATACTGAGGGCTCTGTAATAGACTCACTCTACTCAGACTACACGACTTCACAGATTCCATCAGCTGCCATACCATTGTACCTTGCCTGTGCTCCAGACTTATGTCTCATGTCTTTTCACACAGCAAGTATAACAAATATGGAAATTGAGACAGGGTGAACCCACAAGTCATTTCTGGGAAATCCCTGGGTGGACCCACATTCCTAAACCTATAATCTTGCAGGTGACATGTTTCAATAGAGCAGAGAACTTGCTTCCAAGATCCAAAGTCATACTTCTAACCAGAAAAAATGAAGTATCTTTCTGCCAAAGAATACTACTTGTAAATGAGGGGAGGGGAAAAACAAACGTTCACATAGAGGAGTTACTAAAATTTCACCAAGAGTTGAGAGCAATTTGAAAGCCTTTACTCAGTAGCAATGTTTTGGTTTTGCTTTCTCTCCAGTTCTTCCCTACAATGTATTCCTTCTGTTTCTCCTTCTTTCTTTCCTACCTCCTTCCTCTCTTCCCCTCCAGAAAATCTTTTCTCTGTCACCTTGTCCTTTAAGCTTCACAAGGAAGACATGTTCACCCCTGGAATATACTATATAGATCTCCTCCAAGTGCTTAGTATACTCAAGAGTGGGGGAGTGAGGTGGCAACAGTAAAGAAGTAAGAAGCTACCTCCAATGAAGTAGTTACATGACAACATGAAGTTTCAGCTCTCTTTAAGTTCTTACAGATTTAATCCTTTTCATTTCCCCAGAGTTTCATCAGCTGACCCAGCAGGGTCACTTTGCCCCGGTTATGGGCAATCAGAAGTGATTCCCCACAAAAATCAGTTGAGCTGTTTCTCTAGCTCATGTAACACTGCCTTCACCATTGCTCCCATGGATCTCTTTCTTTTTTTGAACAGTTAATCTACTTACTTCATCAGCATTTTTACAAAGAAATGACAGGACAGAACAGAATAGAGGGTACCATGTGTCCCTTTTCCAGCATATAGCAGTCATTTACCAGGCACTGAAGATGAATGAATCTGGAGCTGTTTGCTGCTCTCCAAAAGTGTGAGCATGTTCTTGCCATCTCACACTGGAAATCTCGTTCTAAATGTGCATGAAAAGACAATAGTAGGCGTTCCTTAGTTCTGCTTTCTGAAGAATCCTTAAACAGCAGCAGCAACACCAAAAGACACCAAACCAAAAAGCAACACCAAATCATTCCATTCTTAAGTGGACATTTACCACCTCCTCCCAAAGAACCTGTTTCCAGCCCGTTACAGTCAATACATTCCCATGAGAGAGATCAGCACAGATCTGCCAACACAGCCCAGCACAAGCTACAGCTGCATCATCTAGCCACTTACAGCAGTCTTTCTGACAGCATTTAAGGAAACTAAGAGAGAAGATAATAGCATTCAGACACTTTACAAGCCCCACAGCCTTACAAAATGGAAATGGAGGGCAGAACCTCAGACATGACCTAAGGCTAGTGGTTACATGGTTAACCTATAAAGCTGGATTCATGTTAGTGCACCAGTTGCAAAGAAGTTACTATTTGTCATTAATTTTTAACCACTGCAGTATTAGCAGGCTTCTCCCTTGATGTAATTCTAATTCATATTTTTAATGTCTAATCAAAGGCTAGAGTTTTAATTTCCCACATAACTGGATGAAATTCTTTCTACATGAATGCTGGCTCTCTCTCTGTTGTCCAAGTATAGGTATAAATTCCTAAACTCACTTGTTCACATAACATGAGCAACAAACATGGTGGAATGCCAGCAGCCACAAGCCTGGCAGAATTCAGTCTGGTCCAGGCTGAACAAAGCTACAGCCACACAGGGTACTCTCTATCGTCTCTGTACTCTGCCCCTAAGCAGGGACACCGTTGTGCTTTAATTTGACAGCAATAAAATAAAGGGGCATTTAAAAAGAAAGCTGTATGTCAAGAATTTCTTCATAACAGACAGATTTTTTGGAAAGAACAAAGTTCTCATTATACTGACTGTTGAGATCGTTCTTTGTGAAACTGTGACAAATCTAATAGTGGATGGGGGATATTTTTTAATAGAGCCAACAAACAGATGGATGAGGTTTTAGAGAGGCAGAGACAGAAGCGTATAAACTTCAGCCAAACGCAAAGAAAGAGAAACTGCCTGGGAAAACATAACTGAGAGTAACTCAGCATGGCTTAGTATCTGGAGCTGAACTTGCAGCTTTGACAAGGCTGACTTTAAGGCGACCTTCAGTGGAGCTTCTTAACAGTGTATGCTGGGCAATCGCTGGTAAATCTTTATTAATTTTAATTGGCGGCACCCATTTATAAGAACCATTAAAAAGGATAAATTGAGCCCATCCGGCGTAATGTCTTTTGTTAATTAGTTTGTCAGCACTGTTTTAATATCCCCTAATGACTTCATATTTCAGGCCTGACATTAAAGGAGACGCTGTGAGAAAGGAAATGGTCTTATCACCGTGTACATTTTTTTCTTTTTTTGAACAAAAAGTGTCCTTCCAGGCCTGACCAAGGTTAGGTGTCATTTAACTCAGACAAGCAGGTAGCACAAGACTTGGAAGGGCCCTCTCACTCTATCCAAACTTCACCTTGCTACTGACCAGCATGCTCTGATGAGATTTTCTCTATTTGCAGACCCACACAACTGCAGAAGAAATTTAAAATCACCAAGTTACCAAATTCCCACCCTTCATAGCTCATCATGGGCTTGTCTCCAGTATCAAAGTACAACCATGTGGGAAATATATGGGAAAAACCCAACATACAATTGCTGCAACACCTCCCTTAAGTAAAAGCAGGTTAAACCCCTACAAAACTTAAGTTCTTTTGATTCATAAGAACATGCACAGCACCGAGATCCTCATCTGTCTTGGGGACCACAAACTTACAGATGAGAAGTTGATAGGATAAGAGCATCAGCAAAGAATGCTTCGTGTATGAATCTGGTTTGCAAAGGAAGACAAAGGAGAAATTATTTCTCTAGATATGATGCTTGGTCTGGAACAAAGAGAAGGGAACAAATCAGTGATTTTGCTGTCAATGGTTCTCTTCTTCCTCCCTTGTGCTCATCACATATTTCTTGGACTAGCACATTCAACCTGCAAGCATGGAAGACAAGGGACTTGAATTCAATTGCAAATGTTGAAAAATATGTTTTTTCTGCTTCTAATGAGTACAATATGTTAGACCCTTATGTCTCAAATAGGTTATGAAGATTTTATATTAGGTAATAAAACCAATGCAGCACAAACATTTAACCCTTTCTTTTGAATATGTATGCAGATGATATTTTTTATTCAAGGAGGAAGTGCATAAGGTAAGAGCCAGGAGAAGGTCAGATGCAGCAATCACAGAAGGCAGTGCAACCTGTGATTGTCCTAGAGCCCCTTTATGAAGTTAACTTGGTTTTCTTAGACACCATTGTCTTTCTCACTGTTCTGACACGCATTAAATGTCTTTGAGCTGGTCAACATAGCAAGGGAAGTACTTCCTCACTGTGAGGTCTGCAGCAAGATTTATCCCTGCTCAATTTCCTGCAGTGGCTTGGTCAGGGGGAAGATCCTGAAATAACTTAGACCTTTTGTCAATGAAAGGCTTTTCCTCGAGAGCTGGATTCTATTAGAGCTTTTTCATTGAAGTTTACAATAGGTGAGCAATATGAGGAAAATAGCATCCTCCCCAGTTAACATCACATTTGATGCTTTGGGATCTAGTGAATAAGCGAGAAACAGCTAATAAGAAAAACAGCTTTTTCTCTATTTATTCATCAAAAGGCGTTTACATTTATGCTGGTAATGGTAAAAGGAAAATTAAATCTTTAACAAACAGAATAGCTCTTTTTTGTTTTTCCTAAAATTTTAGGGTAACCCGTAAATGGCTCTTTATAAGCATCATACTGAGAATTGTAGAGAGATGTGTTCTACTTTGCTAGATCACCTTTGAGCAAAACACAAACGACTAATAACTGTAAAGATTGAATTAGTTACTAGTTTTATTACTGAGCAAAATCCTTGCCTCAAAGTCAATGCAAATCTTGCTGTAAAGATCTCGAGAACTAACAGGTTTTACTTTTTCCATTAAAATTTAGGGCTAATAATTTCACCACAGATTTTTTTCTTTTGATGAATACACAGTCACAGCACTTGAATATTAAAAGCTGCTCTATGATCTCCCGAAAGCCATCCTACTGTCATTGCAAGCTTGTGCCATGTTTCATGCAGATTTAAAATTTTCAGGGGACCGCTAAAACTATGCCCTATGTGAAGCACACAGTAAAAGCATGCCTAGGGTGAAATAGATATTCCCAGCAGGCTGAACACCTCTTTGAATGAACTGCCTTTACAGCTAATAAAAGTCTTGAGCTTTTCCTCCAACCAGCCTGTCTCTTGTGCACTGGTGCGCTCTACAGAATTCAGTCTTTTATAATCAAAGGTCTGTATAACACTGCCAGCATAGTTGGCACTTAGTCTCCATTTTGCAGCTCTGACAAATACAAATTTACATAATAGTCCTTCATTTCCATAAAACACCATTATTCGTGACAAGCGTATTGCCAGTCTTCACAACAGAACAAAACCTTGTATTTTCATTGTCCCAATATTTTTAGCCTTTGTTGTACAAAACCTCACACCTTAATTTGTCTCCCTATTGCTAGCCAGAAAGTGAAAAGAGATTATTTTCTTCATATGCATTAACTCAATGACAGTTGAAACTCACCTGGGAACTGAGAAAGAAGGCATCGAATATTCCTGTTTCCAGTCACATGTAAGAGCCAGAGAAAAAGAGAACAGTATCGGTTGGCCCAAATGTGGCCAACTCAGGCCCATGTCTTCCAGTCTATTCTCATACATATTCCAACACTATTTTCACCTGATGGTATCTTTCCTTTCATATAAAACTTTCTGTCCTCCAATACATCATTCTTGCTTCCTGTCCTCACAATTTAGGTATCCAATAATCAAATTTTTAAATACTAATAAAATGCCTGTATTTTAGTAAATTATTTAAAGTTTGAAAATGCAAACCCTGTGCCTAATATATTTCAGGTATAATAATAAAGATAAATATATAAATATATATATAAATAAAATATAAAACTAAGAAAAATTCAATACTTTATTGTAGATTTTTAATATCTTTTTTATCCAGAATTCAGATTGCCAAATCCAACCACACACACACACAGAGCACCTAAGAAATGTAGCACCCATTAAAATAACTTGACTAGTATAAATAAGCTTATACAATCAATTTTATGAATATATATGAAGTACAGGCAGGCCCCACCTATGACATACAAACCCTGTATGTGCCAGCTAAAGTTCCCTGACTGGTCCTGCAGGCTGGTTCTGGCTCGTTACCTGCCAGGAATTGTTGAGGAATTTACACAGATTTATCTGTGTTTCTGGATTATTCGTTGCACATGTTGAAAGCTTTCCTTTCCCTGACAGAGTTTTAAGCTGGAAGAAGTCAGAGATCACAACTCCTATTTACAACACTTTTTTGTTAATAAATCTGTTATGAATTATAAAACAAGCTGTTAACTTTAATAGCAGAGAATTACACACAGTCCATCTACTTCACACAGCTCAGTCAGATACATGCCAACACACTAAGCTGTTGTTACCAGATTAGAGCAACAGTTGGGAGGCCAACTCCAGCCATTTCATCAGAAGCAGAGGATTGTATTGATACAACAAGGTCTTCCAGGCAAGCATTCAGAAAGTGCTTCAAGCAGTCCCTTGTTTCAATTGGTGTATATGTATATGCACCTGTAATTCCTGTATGCAGATAGCAACCACCACTGTCTCAGATGTTGTGTGAGTCACACATCCCACTGTGGATCCTGATGTTTGCTGGTGGCCTTCAACAGATTTGGCTGACTCACATGCAAATTTATCCATGCTTGTGGATTACTAACCTCTGGAGCTTAACAGGTTTTGGGATACTTTCAGACATGACCTCTCAGCACACAACACTTTTCCCCTTTGACTTGCTGTCTCTGGTGTGTATTTCTACCTCCACATCCATAAATACCTACAGAATCCACTTTCATGGAAGGGCTTTTCCAACACACAGGACATCTGACACTTCCGGGAAAAAGCAGAGCTATTAGGTGATACCATGTGCAGTGTACCGTTACATGCAGTAGCTCAAGGAGACAAGATGCACGAACAGACCTGTGAAAATCAGTGTAAAAGCTAAAAATTGAATTGTTTACAGTGGATTTTTATGTTGTTGCTTTGTCTGTTTCGTTTTTTTGTTTTGTTTTTTAGGAAAGCAACTAATAAGAATGAAAGGAGAACAAAGGTAAAGTCAATCAATTGGGGGTTTTATTTAGCTCATTATTTAAATAATAGATTAAAACCAAGCTCAAAATCAGGCATTTTAAAATCATTCCACATAAACAACTTTGAAAATAACCTGAATTTTGGTACCTGTTTTGATAATTCGTCAAGAGATCATGGGATAATTTTTCATCAGAATCAGCTTTGTAGATTACATCTCAGCACTGGAAAAAACAGTTTCCTGCTTTCCCCCATGGGAAAAAACCATAGAAGGAAACAAAAGAAATCATATCACATTGTATAAAATCACAAATGCCATTATTTGTGACTATCATATGCTATTATTTATCCAGCAACTTCTTAGTGCTGCACCATGCTCAGCATTCAGCATCAAAGGAAAGCACTGCTGTATTAGCTTGCACTTACAGTTATAGCTCACAAACCACCTCACAAAAACTGCCCAATATCTCTATCCTCATACTGCAAAGAAGAAACTGAAACACAAAGATAAGGTGTTTGGTTTGGGTAGCAGAATCAGGATAGTCCTGCTTATATTTTCCCTGGAAAAAATTAGTAATTTTTTTTTCCTGATATGGAGGACTAGAAAGTTAAGGCTGTATATTTCTCAGCTCTCTTTTGACAAGAAAACTACTAATCCTTCCCAAATTTCCTTATTTTCTTCAGTATTCCACTCACTAACTTTTTCCTAAACCAGTTCTTGGTCACAAGGGATAGAAACCTTCAGTACAAATCTTCCCAACAAAAAGTTCCCTCTCTGGCTTTAGGCCACCACTTACAATCTCACGATTTTCTCTTAGTCCACTGCTTTCCATAATTAAAACAATCACAACTGTAATGCAATAATTTCAAGAATAAAGTAGTTTTATAATAAAGTTCATAAAGGACTAAAACCTCAGGATTAAGATTAGTATGTAAAAAGGGGCGAGGAGAGCCTAGAGACAAAGAAATGCACATTACAACAGGGGGAAAGGTGCTCTTTCTAGTCCTGGTTTTGTTGGGCATCACTCAAAGGCAGGCAAAGACTTTGCTAACTACAAAGCAGGATTAAGAGGACCTGGGGTGCCGATTCAAGCCCAAACACTTCACATGTCTAGCCCTGATAAGGAGATGGAAAACCTCAATTCAGTGTACTTAACCTTCAGAATCTCTTAACAAGCAGCAGTGAGGGGGCTTTCAGAGACAACCTGCATGATCCCATCGACTGGGCCAGGGCAAATGATAAAAAAATCATTTGGAAAGCTTCAAACTATGTGGACAGTCCACACACATTCTGGATGAGCTGGTTCTTTGAGATCTAACTATTGCTTAGTTATACCGGTCACAGAAACAGTGCTTAATTCCCCCCAGACAGATGATGCAGACA
>JBCJKH010034503.1:0-10615 GCA_039877255.1 Loriculus beryllinus
CATTATTATTATTGGTGGTAGCAGCAGTGGTTTGTGTTATACCTTAGTTACTGGGCTGTTCTTATCTCAACCCGTGGAAGTAACATTCCTTCGATTCCCCTCCCCATCCCTCCAGGAGCAGGGAGAAAGGAGGGGAGGAGGAAAGAAGGAGGGTGGAGTAGAAACTGGATTTAAACCACGACACCAACTGACCCATTAGTATCTGAACCTCACTGCTCAGAAACATAGCACGAGTTCAACCCTGCCCGCCACAGTATTCAAATCAATGTACCTCATGAGTTTCTCTAGATGCCAAAAAACATTTGAAGTGAATGGTGTCACAAGTTTGAACCTGGATGTTCGAAACAGTCTTAGGGGTAAAGAATTCTCTTTCTCCATCTCATATACAGTCCCTATCGATGTGGGCTGTTTGCAAAGTGAAAGTAAAAATTTGCTTTGTCTTCTGTCTGCAGAAAAAGCTGGGTTTTCATTAAATTTTGGTTCACAAATCTGAGTTTGTACGAAAAAAAGAGGTTAGGATTGTATGATGCAGCTAGAGACGTGTAGACAGGCCAGACTTCATCCCAGTCAGTCCAAGCTGCCAAATATAAGCCAAAGTCCACACTGACCATATCATGTGAATGACACACCATCCAGACTAGTAAGCTCACATGAACATTAGCTGAGAGGAACAGTGTATCTTTCACTTGAGCATGCTGACTTAACAAGAGAGTTATGTATTTTCTGAACCACAGGGGTTTTCATCATGCAGCTGGGAATGTAAAACAAAGCTCAAATGTGTAGCCGTGGATCCTACTACATTTAAGGTTATGAATTGTCATCTGTGCTGCTTCCTCTCATGTGTTATATTGAAAGCTGAGGTAACAGTATTAAGGAATTGTGCCTTCCAACCCTCAGATGCGTTTAAATTAATTAACCCAAAAGCAAAACTGTTCAGTACTTCATTTTTAATTCCTATTGACTTTCATTGTTCTTTGCTTTCAGAATAGATTTCAAAATGCTAAAGTAACTCAGAGAAATCATATGACTGCCTCTGATGACTTTGTGTAGAAAGAACTAGAAATCTCAGGCAGGCCCTGATAAGGCTACATGTACTTCCTGATTTTCTTGATGCACTAAATTCTGTTATTAAACCCCAGCTTAACTCCAGCTCTGGGATCATGTTATTGCAGGTTTGCCAAAGAAATTAGAGTTATGGTGTTCTCCAAATTTCTGTGTGTGCTCATTTCTCCTTGTAATGTCAAAACTCAGTGACCAGTTTCAAACAAAATTAACTAATAGACCCTGTCAAATATACTACCTTCCAGTGAGTTTAGTGGAAAGAGTTGATGAGATGGAGTACTGAAACTCAGATTAGTGCCCTACTATGGAAAAGAGTACAAACTGATCTCATCAGCATCATTAGACACAAGCAAATCCAAATCAGTTGGAGATACTTCAAATTTAATTGGTGGAGAAGTTGCAGTCAAAGCTTATATCTCATTAGTATGGGACAATCCAAGTTGAAAACATGGGGCCAGGACTTCTGCTACTGTCTGAATTGTATGGCATTTGTCGAGCAGATGTTTCTAGGCTTCTTGAATTTATAGGGAATTTTTCAAAAGTATAAATAGTCACCAGAGGTGACTGACAACTGATGAGGTTCAACACTTATACAGGACACTTACTACAGCACAGTGCAGGGATTTGACCACTCTCTGCCTGTAAAGCTACACAGCCACACAAAGGAATTGTGTGAATTTTCTGGGTTTCCTGTTTCTTTTCCAGATTTAAGTTAAAGATGCATACACCATAGATGACAGAAGGAAACCAAAGTAAAAATAGTATCTTGACTTAGCATGAGAACAGGGCTATCTACTGATATCTACTATAAAAAACTGAAACAAACTGAAAGCATAGAGAAAAAAAAATGAAAAAGTAGCACAGGATTTGGCAACCAGCTTTCGTGATGAGAAGTTAAGGAATTTGACCTTGCTTAGTAGAAGAGAAATGGACGAGCTGTTTCTAGATGCTGGGAGAGATAGTAAAGAGACCATTAATCCATGAAGTAACAACAAAAAACCCAAGTACAAGCAAATGATACCTTGCTTTGAAGACAGCATAATCATATCCTGCACAAATCCCTTTGCATCATGCTTCACTGACAACTCTGAAAACATTAAAACCAACAGAACCCCAGATGAAACCTTTGTCCCGGGCTTGGTTATCGTTAATACGTCTCTGGCCTAGTCCCTTGCTCACTTGCCCAATGGTCACACTCCAGTCCCATATACATGCAATATGACATAACAGGACAGTTTAGTCACCAGAGGACATATACTTGCTAATTCCATGTATGCATGGGTTCACCTTGCTGTTTCGGTTACACCATGGTGCCATGTGGCTAACATGCTCAAAACTCATGTTAGGTGAGCTGATCTCATTAAGGCAGCCCACTTCTACTGCCCAGGGCCTTAGATACTTCTCTGTAATTTATACATGGAACAATGATGAAGCAGGTAAAGAGAGCAAAATCTGAAAACATAGAGGTGACTATAGACTGGAAGTAATTTGGATGAATGGATTAGTAAATCACTAAATTAATCCTATTACAATGCAGGGGAGAGGACAGTATTAACCTTTAAAGGTTCCACAGAAACAAGGGTGCTATAGAATGCGTCATGGTTGAGGAAAATAATGAATTACACACTTTACCAAACATACATACATACATGTCACTTCTTTATCAAATATATGATGATGATGATGATTTTATTTTGCATTTATGAAACACACCTCAGCGAATCATCAATACCTATTTGCAGAGCTGCTTCACAGATGGACACAGCTTTCAGAAAACACAGATTATGTTCAGGAACCAACTGAAGTAAGCTGAAAACCTGGATATATAGCAAGGATCAGTTATGGAGCTTTTCTGAATTTCACTGCTCATTCACCCATGAGATGTCTGACAAAGCATTTTTCATATTTGACAAAGAATACATCACTTTTCACTGGCACCATAAGCACACAGAAGCTCTTCTGATCTCCAAGAGTAAAACATCCAATATGCAGTTAAGAAACCTCTAAGAGCACGTATACAAACCTTAGGCAGCCCCATAAGGAGCAAAGCCTGAGCAATAAAGAGTAAAAATTAGCCTGGAATTATTTTCATGTTCTCACTGGTCTCAATTCTGACCCCCTGGAAGCTGCTAGAAATATTGTCACTACAAGTATTAAAACATGAGAAAAACTCAAGCTGCTCTTGAAATATTACCTCTGATTTCCTGATGTGAACTTCCTGACATCATAGGCATGAATGGAATTTCTCCATGTGTGTTTAAACTACTTTTTGAAATTTCTAAATCTGGGAAAGACATTTGAAAAACAGTACTTATACATGTATATGTATGTATAAGTATATATCTCAATTAGTAGTGGAAAAATTTGCTTTTTTATTTTAAAGTTCAACATGGTGAGACTTTTCTGTCTTCTCCATCAAATGCTGAAATGCCCACATAAAATAAATCAGTTTATGCCAAGATGCAGCATTTCTAAGAAATTGTACAGATGTTTTCCCTGGGCAGAAAATGGAATGGAACAGCAGCTTTCCCTACTCTTCTATACCCCTCAGGTCAAATTTCAGCCCTTGAGAGTATGTTGTACTGACAGCATTACTGTGGGAAAGGCAGTTGTAACATTGGGTTTCCATGCTTGGTGGAAACCTTTTGTGTTGTCTAATTGCAAAAGTTTAATACTTGCAGATCCAAATAACCAGGTGGGCACTATTATGTCTGAAGCATGTACCTGACATGTAAATTAGAGTGGGCAATATTTTGTTGCTAGAAAAGTGTTGTGGTTTAACCCCAGCTGTCAACTAAGCATCACGCAGCTGCTCACTCACTCCCTCTCCAGTGGGATGGGCGAAGAGAATCAGAAGGATAAAAGTGAGAGAACTTTTGGGTTGAGATAAGAGCAGTTTAATAATTGAAATATAATTGTAATAATTTGTATATATTACAATAAATTTTAATGAGAAGGAAAATAACAAAGTGAAATAAATCCCAAGAAGGACAAGTGATGCAAATGAAAACAATTGCTCACTACCAAGCAGTGTCTCATCAGTCCCCAGTCAGTGGCCTCTTGGCCAACCTTCCCCCTACTTTTGTTGTTGAGCATGGCACCATATGGCACGGAATATCCCTTTGGTCAGTTTGGGTCAGTACTGGCTGTGCCCCTTCCTAACTTCTTGTGCTCTCCCAGCCTGCTCACTGGTGGGTTTGTGTGAAAAACAGAAAAGACCTTCAGTCTGTGTAAGCACAGCTCATACAATAAGTAACTGCATGATCAACAGTTTCCAGCACAAATCCAAAACATAGCCCTATGCTAGCTAATATGAAGAAAATTAATCCTAACCCAGCCAAAACCAGCACAAAAGCAAGACTAATTTTCACAACTCTTACTATGAATTCCCACAAAATTAAGGGAAAAAAAATATTGCTGTAAAAACGAGTATGTTTGTGATTGGTGAACTTGCCAGTTTTAAGGCCTCCTGCGCAGCAGAAATCACAGCACCCCAAACTGCATAGCTGTTCCAACGCCCATAAATTTCTTTCACACCCAACACACTCCTAACACGACACCATGAACATGTGTTCAGCAGGGAGATATTGTGATATTAGACAGTATTTTGCTAATATACATATACGAAATATAACTGTTACTATGTAGAAGAGAGTATAAACACTCTCCCTTACGTTAATGATTTCTAATAACAGACAGCAAATACCACCTGAGTTGATTGAGGTAGCTTTCTTACAAAGCTACAGCTGAAAACCTTCTGACCTAGGCCACAGTTTTGGAGAAACCCTGGGGTTCATCTGGGTACAGACAGACCTCAAAGGGACTTGGGTATTTGCTAGGAACAGTCCTGGACATTTGAACGCGTTGAGATTCCAAAAGTAACACACAACATCAAGCTGACTTAACATTTCTACTGCGCGCTTGTCTAAGATATTTGTAAGAAAACAACATCAACAACAACAACAAAACCCTACCCAAAAAAAGTCCTGCAGGGATGACTAAGTTGTATCAGTTCTCCCAGAGGTGTAATGTATACAAATAAAATCAAAATATAAATCATTCCACCCTGTTGTGGGGTTTACGCACAGTTTCTTTTAATAAAATATGCAAATATTTTGCAGTAAATTGATTTCCCAGTTTTAGTTCTCTTATCTCCACATTTATTATTCATGATTCTTCTACTCCCCTACTTGAGCAGATGAAAAAAATAAAAAGGGGGAAAAAAGCTGTGTAGAGTTCACTTGCTTTTAGGAACTAGCTTTATTATTGTTATTATTAGAACAATTTTATACTCCTAGGAGTGAAAGATAAATGTAGATATTACTTCTAATCTCAACCAAAGCTAAGAGGCAATACAATGACACTCTCTTTAATGCAAATCACTGCAATAAATGACTACATAGCCCAAGTGCTCTACTGCATTACAAATTGTAATGAAAGTTCGAATTGCTGAGCAAAATGACTATTGTTTAACCTGTGACCAGGCTGGATGCTATCAGTACTGTTGTTAAAGGAGTATACACTATGACTCTGCAGGAAATAAACCCAAATATTTTAGATACCTAAAACTGTTGTTAAATACTGTTTCTGGTATTTTATTTTATTTTTTTTTTTTAAAAAAAAAAAAGAAAAGAAAAAATACAGGGAAAAGGAAAAGATCTGGTTTTCCTACAGGAAAACAAGCAGCTAAAATTGCTGATCAGTTTTACATTGCATTAGCCAATGTATGCAATTGCTGTTTTCCATCACTATGTTTTTAACAAGTTCTGCAGCAGAGAATCAAGATTGATCAAACCTTGGTGCACTGTTTTGGTTGCTATTGCTGGAGGTCTTAGCTGGAATAAAAGACAGACGGATGAGGGAGCCACTGAGCATCAGGGCAACAGAACACACATAGCTCATCACATACCAGGAGAAAGTCAAAGACAAATGCAGGAAAATAATTAAATGTTAGGTTTAAAGAAAACGTTATCACACCATAGGTAGATTAAATATAACTTATTACAAGCATATGCTCCAAGAAAGATCCATTTTTGCCAGCTTTATACAAATGGAGCTATTTTCAATTTAATTAGGCATAATGATTTCTTCCCATTAAGAACCTCTGTGGATTACAGGTCCCATTTTTAAAAATGTGCCTCTGATTTAGCAATCCAATTGCCTTTTGAAGGATTTAAAAGTTTTATTCCCTTACGAATCAAGAGCTAGGCCTGCAAATGTTCCAATAGGAATTGTAGTTTGTAACAAACCCTAGAGAAAAAGAAAGATTTTAACAGGTATTCTAGGTTTGTTGGACTGGCTCAAGGGTTAAACTGCATTTTTTTCTGATAGTGCTTGCCTCACAGGAGTTTAGGTGACTGTAACCACGAATCTTGATCTCTGCAGAAACAACATTTTCATCTAAAAATTCTTCAGAAGAAAAATTCCCAACAAGACCCTAAGGTGGGCTATCTGTCAGAAGAGGGCTCTTGCAAGGTTTGGCCCAAAGCACCGAAGATCAAATTTTCTCTCAAGTCAAAGAAATGGTATCAGCACAGAATCTGGCCTTAGGTATCAGTGGTGAAAAGAGACTGCATTGCAACTGCATTGGCATTGCAAATCAGATGGGGAAAGAAGGAAAACTTCACAAAAAGGCCTTAGATTTCTTTTGAATCACACAACTTCTTCTCTGCCAAGAAACTGATAGGGTTTGTCTCTGCTCTTCAGCGTCAGCCTTCACCTGGAATAAATCTCCTGCTTTAAATGGAATGGCACCATTAAACTAACTTGATGACATAGAAAGTCACCCTCCTATCTCCGGAAAAAAGACTTGCAGGTTTATTCAAGGGTTAGAATAATCCTCTTTGTAGCCTGACAAGTTATTTACTGTAGGCAGGTTTTTTGATGTTTGCTTTTTTGACAGGCAAATAAGATGTTTTTTCATCAGAGAACCTGACACATTACCACAAATTATGAGTGGCCAGCTGCTTTTCCCCTACAGTCTTACTCAGAGCTCTTAAGGCTTATCTTCTCTGCAGTGGTGCACACCAGGTCCTAAAGCAGAGGTCAGGCATGGCAGTGGGTTGGGGAGGAACAGGCTCCAGACTGCAAGTTTCTTACTGCAGTCAGCTATTGCTCACTGCTGCTTGGTTATATCCAGAACAGAACTTTTATTATTATTATTTTATAAAGATGTAAATGAAATTTAAAAAATTCTGCAAAAGAAAAGTCTGCTTGAAAAAGTTTGTTCATGTTGCAGAGTATTATCTGTAAGTCCTCCAGCTAGGCTAAAAGCCTATCCCACTGCTCCTTGGGATTTCTAGTGAATTAATAATGTCACTGATGAATATTCAAAAGTAGGCAGCTATTGTGCCTCCAAGCACATAATTAATTATTCATTACACATTTTTATTCACTGAATTAAAATACACAGTGTGCTCTGGGAAATGAAGTGTAGTTCACTGCAGGGGCATGAAATTCTACACTGCCCCTTTAAGGATTATTACTCTGTATTTATAGTTGCCAGGGCAACATAAATGCTGGGCAATTAGATCATGGGTTGTCCCCGAAGACTGATGGGATAATAAGCAGTAGTCAAGTATTAAGTTGACCCAGTAAATGTCCCACATGAATAAACCTGGGCTAGGACCACAGCTGGCATCTTTCAAATAAAACTTTTACATTAATATAGTTTAAAAGGTGCATTTATCCAGGAATTGAGCATGCATCCACAGTGGGAAGGCTGCAGAAAGGGCTAATACCACTTCCCGGTGGTGATCTGCGGGCTTTGTTCCTCAAGCCAGGCTTTGTGCAAAGTTAGGAGCATATTGAGCCTCTTAAAAGCTCAGAAGAAGCGGGGGGAGCCCCACATTTACCTCCTCAAAGCCAGTGTTCTGTGTTGGTGGAAGGGTTTTTTTCCCCCTAATTATTCTGCAAAGCTCACCAGCAGGGGAGAAAATCAGTTTTGTTCCAAGCTTTAAAAAAACAAGTATTAAAATTTGTGAAAAAAGATAACTGCTTAACTGGGTGTGCTTTCGCCTTAAAAACAGTTTAACGGAAATACAGCACCAAGAGAACCCCTGGAAATTATCACTTGTGAAAGAGTTGTGTTACTGAGGGTATTTTTTCTGGAATGAAAAGGAGCAGAAAGATTCCCCTAAACTACATTTCCTTTTATTCAGTTTTGTTACAAATATCAAATTCAATTGTTGCTGGCTGCTGGCCATCCCTTTTTCCCCTAAATTCCATGTAATTTCAGAAATCTATCTTTCTTCTCAAAACTATTTCCAAGTAAAAAAAGAAAAAAACCAAAACAAAACCAAAACAAACTGTGGAGACACACAAACGCACATACCCCATTATTCAATTTTTCCCCATTAATACTTGTTATATTATTATTTATTTAACTTAATACTTTCCACTATCCCCACTGGTGACACAAGGTGATGGTTTTATTGAGCTTTTAGATCACTAATTTTGCAGAGGAAAATGAGAAACCATAGCTTATCTCTGCCTGCAGACACTTGGCTATGCTAGAGCATGAACTAGTTCTCAAAGATACAGTAACGCTTCTTGTATTTTTGTAATATAGGAAAAAAATACAATTCCAAGGAAGTATCCCTCAGTGTAAGAGAAAAAGACACATTCTATCAGTGAGTGTGTGTGGGCATAGATTTATCCAAATATATAGATACAGATTGCACTGCTCTAGACAGTTGAATGCATTTGCTCATTCATTAAAATCATGTTTTTACATAATGAAATGACTAGCTTTGTAGTGCAAATATTTTAAGGAAGAAAGCAAGCGCTTAGACATGATTTTTCTATGATAGTATTATTTGCCAGAATGTCCCTAGCTTTCAACAGACGACACTTTCAATTATTTGGGTATAATTCTAGCTGGCAAACAGAGAGGTGTACGTTTCTGCAGGAGAAAGGAAGGGGCACCATCAACTGCTGAGAAGGCAAGCATGTCCAGACCATGCGATCAGATGCTGGCAATATGGCTTTGAGACAATAAGACTTATGTGCTTAAAGTTAAGCACGTGCTTAATTGTTTTTATGTGACCCAAACAGCTTAGCAGACTAAAGCCTAACTCTGGTTATGGGTATGGGTCACCCTTGTCATGTAGGATGGGGACCAGTATCATGTACTCATGTATTTGTTTAGGAGATGGAGCGGAACCACTCCTTAGCACAACCAAAAAAAAACCTCTGAGCTGCAATAGTCAAGGACATTCACCCTGTCAGGGCTCTCCTCCACCACATAATGAATCTGTGGGATAGCAAACCCTAGGATATCACCTCTGCTGCTTTTATTACTTACTGTTGAGTCCTGTGTGTATTTCCCAATGACAAGTCAAGAGGTACATGGGAATATTTCTAGGTACAAAATATATTCATTTTCATACTTATAAATATGGATGTGGTTATATTTTATATATGTGTATATAGACACTAAAATGGAAAATGTCTAGGGCAAATTAATTCGGTTGCATTTGTGGATTTGAAATATCAGCAAAATATCATTTCTAGCAATTATTTTTAGCTATAGGTAAATGATAGAGGACTGGCTTCAGCAGCTTGTATCTATCTATTAATTACAAGAATGCAAAAATCTGACAAAAAAATTTGAGATTTCTTTCATAGCATTATGAATTCCAGGAAATTCTCCTTCCTGTATTGACCAATTCTCCACTTGGACTCAAAAAAACTGACAAAAATCAGCTGCAGTGCATACATCTGCAGCATTCTGGTCTGGCCTGTTGTTGCAGGAAGATGCAAAATAATGAGCTGATGGGAAATCTCTGTTTTGTTTAATACTTAAAAAATTAGGAACTGTCCTAATCTGCAAGACCTAGCAAGAAAAACAGCATGATCAAATAGAGATGTTGATTTTACTGGAAGGAGCGCACTATCAAAAGTTCAAAGTAGGCTCATGTAGAGATAATCAATCACTGTACTAACAGCAACACTGAAGAGATGGGATTTCTGAGGCTGTAGCTTCAGTCAGAGAAGTTACTTCCAACAATTTCCCAAAGCTATGCCTTAGACTCATGACATGGCAGCTCTCACTCTGAAGCCCCAACAAGTTCAGCCCAAGACTAGTTCCAAGGGTTGGAACTGGATGATCTTAAGGTCCTTTCCAACCCTAACTATTCTATGAGTCTAAGACAAGGAGCCATTTTCATCATTATAACTAGGTCTCCTTGAAGAAAGGACAGGATTTGGTGATAGCGTTGTACTCCTGGACTGCACGCATGGGCACTGAGATGCCTTGGTAACATTCAGTTCAAGACAAATAAGAGTCTACACAGCGTTTGAGGGGACTTACAGTGAACTGGGAGTACCAGAATATTGATATGTGGGAGAGTAATGCTAACTAAGGGTCACCCGTATTGGTAGCTTCCCAGGCAAGGTAACAATAAAATCTCATGCTATTATAGAATCATAGAATAGTTGGGGTTGGAAAGGACCTTAAGATCATCCAGTTCCAACCCCCTGCCACGGGCAGGGACACCTCACACTAAACCATGTCACCCAAGGCTCTGTCCAACCTGGCCTTGAACACTGC
>JBCJKH010034507.1:0-36912 GCA_039877255.1 Loriculus beryllinus
AAAAGAATGCAACTCCCACAGGTTGAGATAAGAACAGTTTAGTAAGTAAGGTATAACACAAATCACTACTGCTACCACCAATAATAATAATGATAAAGGAAGTAACAAGGGAATAGAATACAACACCTTACCAACCACTGACAGATAACTCACCACACCCCACCTGACCGAGCACCAGCTGAAACCTAGTCCAGCTCCACAGTCCTAGCCCTTCCAGGTAACTGCCAGTTACATCCTGGTCATGACGTGCTGTGGTATGGAATGCCTCTTTGGTCAGTTTGGGTCAGATGTCCTGTCTCTGCTTCCTCCCAGCCTCCCCTCCTCCCTGGCAGAACGTGAGACTCACAAAGTCCTTGGTCAGAGTGAACGTCAGCATTATCAGCTCTATTCCCAGGCTGAAAGTCAAAACACCGTGCTGCACCAGCTACTAAAAAGGAGAAAAATGACTGCTGCTGCTGAACCCAGGACACACAGATCGGGTGGGAGGAGTGTGAACAGCAATATGAAGGACTGTGGCCAGGCTGGCATATATAGGTGGTGTATGTACGTGGCAGGCATGCCCCTTTCCAAAGATGGGGGTCTGGAAACATTTATTTCTTGTTTCACTTCATGAAGAAGCAGAATTAGTGAATGATTTGTGTTAGGTATCTTGAAACTAACTAGGCATATGGAGACTGCTTTAATTACCTAGGTACCACAGTGCTGTGTTTTAGACTGTTTTGCCTAAATCAAAGTATGTTGCACCAAGCAATGTTGATCCATTTGGTGTGTAGTTGGTAATTTAAGGACCCAAAGCTGATGTAGAAACTGCCTAAATCAACTTAGAGCTGTATAAAAAACTTCCTTACCCATACTGCATTGCAATGTTAATAATCAAATATGTTTAAGAATGGAAACTTACTAAAATTACTCAATATGGCCAAAAGCAGGATTTCAGAGAAAGTAAACAAAACATGAAAAATGTGTAAACAACTTCTGACAGATAAGAGCTTCAAAGGAGCAGGGATTATAATGGCAGTAAAAGGAATTTGTATTCGATGACTTGCTGCCTTTTGATGCAGTCGTTACCGGTGCAGAGTTTTGTAGCTGGTTTGAGATGCCATAAAAGCAAGTGCATTTTTGTAATAATGTTGTAACCACTGCCAGCCTTTAAATTCAGAAATTGACTGTTTTCATGTTCCATAGATATCTCAAGTGTTAGACTTGGGGTACATTGTGGCCAGTGTGCTTGAAGATATCTCTGGTGGACATTAAGGGTGGATCTTACTCTGTAATTATTTAAAATTATTCTGTTATTATTTTTTTTTCCTGTGTTATCTACTGACCCAGTTTCTATTTAGTGTATTATTAAATCTCCTTCTACTGTGATACTTCAGTGAAATAATTAACCTTCATGGAAAAGCAGACAATAAAATTCTAAGTAGCATTAATATGGATCTTGTTGGTTGGATGTATTCTGATTTGGTTAAAACAACTAAAGGATGCCTAAGAAGAATACTCAATCTGGATAAGAAATAGTGCCTCGCATGCTATCCCAGTCAGCAGCTATTTGGGATCTGAAGTACTGTTAGTTGGAGGTAGATAAAACTGAGGCAAAGCTAGTCAAAGCTGGCAGTGGCTATAGCAACTCTGGAGTTGCTATAGCACATCAGGTGTGTTCATTTGAGGGAAATAGCTGAAATACCCTGCAAACTAAACTGCATTTTTTTCTTTTAGTTAATTAAAATAATTAGTTTGTAAGATGGTATGTCATAATTAATCCTTGTAATGAAAGATTTTCTTCAAGTGTGTGTTGAAGTGCAAGAAGCCTAATGAAGGGCATGTATACACAGGTGTTCCTGTGCTTGGTTTGTGTTTTTTTACCTTACTCCAAATTTCACGTGTTAAAATACAAGAAACAACACAGCTGTGTGCAGAGACAGAGAATGGTGTGTGAGCAATAGCTACACAGTAATAGGGATAGTGTGTCCCTAATGCAGAGTTATCTTTTGCGTCTGCAGGGCAGATAATTTCTGGAACACTGTTTTTGATTTCACAGGCACTAATTAGCTCATTGGTTCTAGGAATGCAGAAATTCAAAGTGCAGGAAGAGAGCCTGAGGTGATGTGTATTAAGACTCTCCACCATTTCTGGTAATTGAGCTTCCACAAGGGGAATTCAGTAAGGTTTTGGGAGGGTTGTTTTGGGTTGTGGGGTTCTTTCGCCTTTTACTTTCTTTTGAACTTGTATTGCACTCTGGACTAATGATATTTCTCCATCTCCAGATTGTCTCCATCTGCTCTGAAGTTCAAAAGCACTGTGAGAGGCCTTTGTGTTCCTGTTCCCTACAGTTTCTCCTGTTGCAGCTTCTGCTGCCGCTTGAAATCTTCACTTGTGTGTCCTTTCATTTGCAATGATGGCTGATTTCTGCGGATGTTGAGGGGCAACATGTGGAGGGAAACGAGAAGGGATCTGAATGGGTACAGCCTGAATAGAAGACTTCATTGCAAATATTGTAAAACTATTTGTATTGCTTCTATAGTTCACTTGCATTCTGAGAGATGATCATGGCAGTAGTTCTACATGTATGCATCTCTGTGTGTGTATGTATGTGCATGTGTGTCTAGATGAATGTATGCATAAGCATACTATATATGAATTTGGGAACAGTGTTTATCAATTTACTGCAGTACAAAGTAACACTGTTAGTGGTAAGTGTTCTCATTATTCATTGCACATTTAAACAGGAAAGATATATTAGTTGGGGGAAAAGAGCCAGTATTGCCTCTTGTTTTGAGCATCACTTAAGAGAGAGGGTGATGTGCCTTTGTTGCACTATCCATCTCTGTTACTGCTATCTTTGTTATCTGTTTAAGTGCTGCTTGCAGAAGGTCTGGGTCAGCAGAGCTCTCAGTAGCTTTGGGAGTGAGCCGTGCACTCAGCACTTGGGAACTTCAGGCTGTAGAGAAAATGGAATTGTGTTCACTGAAAAATAACAGCATACTCGAGGAACAAAACCATGACTTGGGGGTCCTCAGTCCTATGAGCCAGAACTAAGAAAGCTCTTTTCATTTTCCACACTTTTGACCTTTCCTGCACTAGGCAATATCAAATCTTTTCACCAAAAAGAGTCATACCAGGTATTGGATGTGCCTGGCCTCCCTTCAGGGTGAGTAGCTGCTCCAAGTAGTTGTGGTGTCTTTACAGAAGACACCCCCTTTAAGAGCTGCTACCCCCATCAGCCCAGAGTTTTTCCAACCTAGCTGATTCTGTGATTAAACATGCTCCCGCAGCTCAGGGGAAGCCTGGATCTGCCTTAATGGCATGTGAATATAAAACAGTGAAACATGCTGGAAAATAAGTACTGATGGCTTTAGGTAGCCTTGGGTGACTTGCATCAGACCATCCAATTTCCTCTGTAGCAGAGTAATAGGCTTTATAGATAAAAGGGAAACTGTAGGTGTCACATTGCTTAACTTTTGTGAGGCATCTGGCACTGTCTGATGCAGTATTTTCCAACACAAGCCAGGGAGCTTGGTTTGAGGGAAACCAGTAGCAGCTGGGTAGGCCTAGAGTCAAGGGCATAGCAGTTCACTGCAGTGTGGAAGGACCCAGAGACCTAGATTGTGCAGCATTCTGTCTGAGGTCTTACTCCAGCTGGCGTTTTCCATTTGTGATGGGAGAACATGCTCGTTGAATGTGTAAGATGGCATAGAGCTGGGAGAGGCTGTATGTGTGCTTGAAGACAAGAACAAAATTCATTAGCTTTGTTTTCCAGTATGGGCATGGCTGAAGATAGCTTTTCTATCTGGTTATGTCTATGCTCATAATTAAAAGCCAGCATAGGTTCACATTGACCCTTCTTTGGATTACCTTCCTCTAGGGCAGATATGTCTTGTAGAAAGCTGGTTAGAACAGTCTAAACCAAAAAGGCAGTGATTGAAAAAATAATCAGGGTGGACAATGAGGGGTACTCAGCTTGATTTGGTTTAGCAGAGCTGATCTTGCTTCTCTGCTGAAGCATGTTCCTTGTTTGAACATGCTTCCTTGTTCCTAGGTGTCAGGGAAACTCATTGCATCCATGAAATTTTCAGTCTCTTGACAGCACGAATTAAACTCCTTCAAGTCCTCTGAGACTGCTGCTTTCAAACCCTCAGTCTGCACTCCCTAATTACAGAGGATTTAGAGGGAGAGAACACCATTGTGATGTAAAAATAGTGCAGAAAAAATGGATGAGAGTGTGCTGGAACTGCAGCTGGGTGACCTTTGGGTTTAGCTGCGTTATATTTGGCTTGTATTCTCCAAATGTTTTACTGAAGTCTTTCCTGCTTTCCCAGCTTGCATTGCTCTGCTGTCCTTCACTATGGAAAGCTGTGACCTTGTCAGATGCCTGGCTCTGTCCTAGCACCCTGCTGTCAGCTCTCTCTGGCCCCATACACCCCCGGACAGCACAGCTGCAGGGCTCAGGTTTCCCTCACTCAAGTAGTGGCTTGGCAGCAGAAGGTGGGCATGTTGAATGCAAGCAAGAGCAGGGGCAGGGAGAGCATTATGTCATTTCCTATCACCTAACAGTCCAAAAGGTGAGATGTTTGCCTCCCTTTTTATACAGTCTATATTGCATTCCCCTATGATATCCATTTGCTGTTTCAGTGATTCTCATACTTCACAGAGGCTAATGTGGCTTCTTGGCAGGTCTCCCCATTTTCACTGCTCCAAAAAGTGCAAGTCAGTTGGAAGTATCCAGGTTTTACTAGTCCTTGCCTGTAATTATACAACTTCATCAGTTATTATTAGTGTTAGAATAGCTTCTTTTACCAGATCTGTAGTTTTCTGCATTGAAGGAGTTTTACCAGTTGACATGCACACTTGAGGAGTAAAATCAGCCCAAACCTGCTGGATCAGTGTGACTTTGTGTTAACATTCACAAACACCGTATAATTGCCTCACCCATTAGATTGACACACAGGCACAACTTTACTCGCAGCTGTTACGTATTTTCAGAGTTAATTTTCCTCCACCTTCACCAACTTTTCATGTCCTCTTTTAGTTTGGACAAGTCCATATTTGACCACTGAGGAATTTTACCCATTTCAAGAGCTGCAGGGGATGCAGGACTTGGTGGTGGCTGGTTAATAGGGACTTGGCCAAGTGGAGCTTTTAGTGGGTTTGGGCAGTACCTTCTGCCCTGGGCATGAGCCAATACCAAGTGTATGGCAATGGTTCCTGGGAATAAGTATATGTCTTGTTTTCCTTCTGGCTGCAGCCTGCAAAGTTAACAGAGTATCTGGCAGATAGAAACCAGGCTTTGGAGAACTGTTTTGACAGTCCCAGCCTGCATCTTGTAGGAGGAGGTTCGTGCAATCGAGCCACTTCTGTTTGCAGCACCAGCCTGCTGGGAAGGTGGCTGTCCTGCAGGTCCTGCGTTCTGGGATCCCACACCTCCTGTGCACAAAGGTCCCATGCACCCTGCAGGCCAGGGTAGCACGGCCAAGCTCTCCTGGGCACCTTCAGGAATTAGAAGGTCATTCTGAAGGAATGGAGAAGGCTGTGCAAAGAGCCTCTGCCCCCAGAACTAGAACTGAGATGAGATGATGCTGAGTGAATCAAAACACAACGCTGCCTAAATGATTTTTGAATCTCTTAGCAAATATAAATGTTCAAGCTGATTAAGGCCAGAAGCAGTGAAGTTTTGACACTTGCCTTCCTCTTTACATCTTTTTGTCTTGTTCAGATAACTGAATCCCTGACTAAATTCAGGGTTGAGCTTCTGATCACATTCCAGTTGTCAGCAACTGCCTTTTCTTGGTTATTATACGTTTGTCTCATGCACAGAGTCGTTCATGCACATATGCATAATGATCAAATGGACTATTCTGGGAGTGATCATGAAAATGAACCAAATGCTCCAGGTTCATGCAGCTGCTAGGCAGCAACTGGAAAAGTAGAGACTCATTTTGTCCACTTGTTTGCAGTATTTGAACAGCATTCAAGTACAGCACAGCTCCAGGAAAACTCCCTTACAGCCTACCTAACCTTTCGTGGCCATATGCATGCAGTCAATGAAACATACTGGGGACCTCTCTCTGGCTCTGAGGCTGACTGGTGTGGCTGTCACATGCTGTTTACACCTTCTTACCCTCCAAAATGGAGAGGACATGGTTGAGAAATCACACCTGACCAAATGTTGCCTTCTGTGATGAAATTACTAGCTCAGGGAACAGGGATGGAACAGTGTCTGTGACCTTGACTTTAGCAAGGCTTTCGATGCTGTCTCCCATAAAAGAAAAAAGGGATGAAGTTTAAATGTAAGACTCTTTTACTGTGAGGATGGTCAGACACCCAGAGAGGCTGGAGTCTGCATCCTTGGAGGTATTCAAAACCTGCCAGGATACGATCCTGAGTAACATCTAGGGTTGGTGGGTGAAAGGATTCTTTGTGGAAAATAGTTACCGGCATGCTAGCAAATTCAGCTTGAGGTGAAGAATACTGTTTCATTGAGGCAAATGTTTTGGGTTTTTTTAGCAGTATTTATTGTTTGTTGTATCTATTTTAACAGTGTTTCCTACCAGACAAAAAAAGGTTAGCTTGAAGTGTGGGATTCTCACACCACTGATGTCTATAATGTCACTTTTTGTGGAATGAAAGCTTACAAAATGAGATACAAAAAAATTACTTGCAATGAAGAAATTATTTTAAACATGTTCTTAGGTTTTTGTTTGGTATTGGGTTGGGTTTTGTTTTTTTTTTTCCCTACTTAGTAACCTCCTTCTCCAAACTTCCAGATTTTTGGCTGGGCATTTCTCCCATTTCTGTTGCACTTAAATAGGAGGGAGGGAGGGAGGGAAAGGCTGCTGCTTGGATGGTAATTTCTCTCCTGGGCTATGGATTTGTTTTGATTCATATTCCAGCTGCTGTGTCATAAGAAGCAGTTTGAATTGTAAAAGAGACAGAGGGATTCTCAAGGGAGGTGTCAGCTCTGCTTTTCCAATAGGTGAAGGACTAAATGGGGCACTTGAGGGAGCTATTCACCTTCCCGTGGAAGCAGTGAAGGGAGGGAATATCCAACAGCCTCTAGCAAAAGGAGCTAAATGTAAAGGATAAATTTTAAAAGAAGCAACAAACATTTGTTTTAAGGGAAACCATTGCTGTTATAACTGCAAATAGAGTTGCTTGAAATACATAAAGCAAAGCTGTGCTGTGGGTAGATCTTCTCTTATTTATGCTGGAGTGTTCAACACTGGAGTGAACCTAAACGTTAGTGAGCTAAAATACATCATTATAGATTTTGAAAGTCTGCTTTCAGGATGTGAGGGCTTTTTGCACAGAACTGCAGGCCATATAGCTGCAAGTAGATGCTGTACTAGGAGGAGGAAGGGATAAAAAGCTAATTTTCAGTGGCAGGAGGCCAGTCTCTGGTTCTTTGATAATCAAAGGGTAAAACTGAGCTTGATGAAGTGGAGCAGCAGCCTCACTCCAGGTTTTCCAAAGGTGCCTGAGATCTCAAGTCAACCCCCTGTCCTAAGACTGTGCTTAGGGGGAGTGTGTCTCTCCTGAAGATATGAGAAACTGTCAGCATTAGGCTTAACACCTCTCTTTGATTTCAGAAGTTACCAGTGCCTGGCAGCTTAGCTGGGTGACTGCCCTTTGTTCTCTTTTGGTTTTGCTGTGAATGCCACCCAATTACTGAAGAAATATCTGGTACTTACCGGGAGTGGGGAATACCAAATACCAGGAGCAGAGGGAAGTCCTCCAGGTTGTCCAGCCAGGTGGAGATGTGAAGTGGTGACCTTGGATGCCTGGGAGAGACCTCAGGGGCTTTGCACGAACACCCTCAAAACACCAGTCCCTCTGCTGGTGGAAGCTGAATGAAATCCCCTAAAAGTCAAGCCATGTTCCAGTTAAAGCAAATGAAGTAGTTAGTTAATGGACATAAACTAGAGCAGTCTTGTCATACAGGTTTATAAACCTATCTTAAGAAAACAGAAGAAAAGTACATTTTGCTGATTTATTCCAAGATTGTGTCTCCTTACTCTGCACTCACTCTTGCTTGCTTGCCCAGCTCACGTTTTGCATTTCAAGACTGATTAAATACGCTCCTATTTAAGCCCTTCTTGAGGTCTTCATGGAATCCCCTTTAGATTTAAATCTTCCCTAGGTTCCTCTTTCACACCCGCTTCTGATAGATCTTTAACCCATGGTGAAGGTCATGCCTTCTCCATATGGGAAGCACTCATTCTCCTGTGGCAGATCAGGTGTCCTCTTAGGTTCTCGAACAGATAATGAACAAATCGTTAATCCACCAAGAGCTGAAAGGTTCTTCTGTTCCTGAGAAGGTAAGGTGGAAATAGCAAAGAAATAGCAAAGTGAAACACCTCTTAGCTCTGAACCTTATGTTTTCTACTACTGTGCAAACTATATATCAGTCATACTGATACAAGGAAGTAATGTGAGAGCTTTATTACTAGTTTCTGACTGCGACCAGGCATGTTGGTACCCTCTTGCCTCATGGAAGTATCAACCAGCCTTGGGTAAGCAACTTCTTGCCAGGCTCTGTCTGTTGCAGAGGGATATACACATTGTTGAAGGGAAAGAAGGAGAGCACTGTGGTGTCTTTTCTCCTTCACAGTGGAGACCCACCATCTGACTGCAGATGGGGATCAACCACCCTTGTGATGCTGGAAGGAGGAAGGCTGGGAATTAAAACCCACTGATGCAGATGTGCATGAGGATGCTGGAATTGTGTTCCATGGGCCCGAGGTTGGCTCTTCAAAGAGATAAATGTGCTGTTTTCTGGACAAAAGTAATTTTCTAGCTGTCAGTGACAGCTTCTGTTTAGGACAATCCTGTCTTGTAGGTGCAATGAAAAGAGCTGTTTGGCAGCCAGTCAGCAGTGTAGCTACTTAATTTACCAATGCAAACTTTGAGGAAATGGGTAAGTTTGCTAGAGAGCAGGTCTGCAATACAGCACACTGTGCTTGCCACAGAAAAATCCACAAGAAATGTGAGGGATCACAGAGAGAAATTTTGTGTACCCAGATTTACTGGGCCATACAAGATCTAGCTGCTAGAATAGCTGAAGTATGCAGTGTAACTCTGCATGGTCCCTTCTCCCCTGAGTGCTTTTATCCATGACTAACAGCCTTTGAACTACCTTGCACCTCCATGGCTTTAAAGCAATCATGTTCTTGCCCTTTGTATAAGGGTAGACTGGTTCTAGCTCACTATGCCTGAAGTCCTGCCAAATAAATATATAGATCAAAGGGAAGTTCCTGAATGTCTCTTTCTGGAATGCATCTGTGCCTGGAGAGCAAGTGAAAAATGTTCCCTACAGCAGATCTTTAGTGGCTGGATGCAAGTGCACAAAGCCGCCAGTGCCAGCTGCAGGAGGGTGACTGCAGCCCTATGGGAAATTGTTTGGGGGAAGAAACCTGTCAGATCGTGGCATTGTTGAGATCTCAGAGGCAGCATCAGCAGGACACTCACATCCGAGCAACTGGCAAGATGCCATTTTGTTAATGATGGCTCTTGCTGCTGGAGCATGCTTTCTTTTGGAGATTCTCCTCACAAAGAATGCCTCTCATGCTGCCTGCTGGCACCTGGCAGGTTTTTGGACTCTGTGATGAGTCAGCCACTGAGCTGGGCTCAGAAGTATAATTTTTCATTGGAACAATAATCATTGTGTGACTCCAATGACACACATCTCCATCAGCACCACTCCGTAAGCACAGGCTCACAGGGCACTTTGCATCCTCTCCTCAGCTGACCTCAGCTTGTGGAAGAAATCAGCTCAGTGGTTTCCCCCCCCTCCAGCCTTGTGTGTTGTTTGGCTGCTTATGGTTTTGAAAGACCAAGGTACCAAAGTTTGTCCTCAACTCTTCTGCACAGTTGCCCATGCCTTACATTCCCAACAACACCACCGGTGTCCTCTTCACCCGCACCAGTACCTGGTGATTTCTCTGAAACTCTTATAATGCGCTTTGGAATTTCTACCCTGAGATTCTGCAGAATAAGGACAAAGAAAATTTAGGGCAGTATTAAGTTAATTAAACTTACTGTCAAATTAATAACACAAGGAATACTGTGCAGACTACTTATTCATTCTCATGTTTTATTCAGTAAAAACTCAGTTCGTAATGTGCTTAGTGTTATTGGGGAATTTCTACCCTGCTCTGCTAGAGTTGCATGACACACAGGGTTTCTGGGGTCTTGTGTATAAAGTCAATGTAATTTTCACTCAAGTGGTGAAAGAGTCACAATTAATAACAGAAATGAAAAATCTTTAGTTCCTGGGAAAGGAAAAAATAGTCAGATCTGTGGGATCAAATTCTTATAAGGCTAAATGAGTTTTAATTCATCACCTTTATGGTTATCTTGCTTCCTAGAACTCCTTCTTCCCACCACTACTTTTGTCCATCAACAAAGTGTCACGTCACCTCTTAAAGGTTTTTCTAAGGCTCTTGGTGCTGAAGCCTCGCTGCACCGTCATGGCACATCCCAGTGTTACCTGTACAGCTCTGTTCTTGACCACACTGCAGGAGGCTGTTATTCATGAGGCATGCAGTGACATACTACAAGGTATGAGGTTAGGACTGCGAGGCTGTGTCCTCCTCCAGGATGAGTTTTTCTGTAAGTGGAGTCATGCAGCAGTTAAAATAACATGGTTCAAAGAACTACAGCTCTTCCATCCCAAATTATAGGCCATTGGTGTCTGTGGAGAAGTGCAAAAGTGATGCGGACTGCATCAGGCGTTGGGTGTGCCAGACCTGGAGAAAAGCTTTTTGCTTCAATACATGTCCGTGTGAGTGCTTATGCATGGAGCCTTTTGCACCTGGGACAAGACAACATCGTATTCACTTCTACACCTATTTCTCCCCTCTTCTACCTCCTTCTGCCACCTGTCCCATTCACATTCAGTGACGTCTTTGCATTTACAATGTTATTTTCCTGATTGCTGGAAAATGTCTAAAATCTCACTTTTTTAAATAGCGCAAGAACCCAGTCACCAGCACAGCTGAAGTTATTCTTCTGGACCAGCTTCTTTATTTCCTCTTGAAACAGAGCCTTTTCCATTTAGCCACTTCATGAATTTTTATCTTCTCTACTGGCACCCCTGTAGCACGCAGGTTGGTAGACCTTGCCAACATGCTTCAAGCCAGAAGCCTGAGGAGCATCTTTAGCATCAAAAATAAAACTCTGTTCCTGTGGCTGTTTGAAGAGAGGTGTGAAAAGCGGACTTTCATAGTGTGATGTTCAAGTGCTGCAGTGCCCAGAACGGAGCTGCTGTCTCCAGGAGGGGAATTCACAAGACTGAGCGACACCTCCCAAATGAAGGAAGGAGAGCTGGGTGCCTCAGAGTGGGATTAGCATCCTTCATCGGGCTGAGTGGGGGAATGAGAAAGAACTGAAAGGATTCCTGAAATAACTGTCCACCTGCTGCTGTGCTATTTATACCTACTCCTTGATATGCACAAATTGGGGCTTAGAAGACAGGGTATGAGAAAAGATTGAATTATTTCTAGTAATTTATTTTTTCTCAGGAATTAAGAAGCACAGTTTCTGAGTCCTCTTTAACCTGAAAAGGCTTGAATCTGTTTTGCCCCTTTCTCATTTTTCTCAAACTTGCAGACAAGGACTGAAAAAAAAGGCACTCAAGGCTAGCCACTTACCCACTGGGAAGGGCTGGCTCCAAAGGCTGCATTATGATAATGTTGCAAGTATGAAGAAATTCCAGGAGATGGAGACCTGTGATAGGAGGAGACAGAAGGCGTCTTCAGGAGATCTCCTCTGTCTTGTATTCCCAACCAGGTCCAGATGTTCTTCAACATCTGCATCCATCAGGATATTTAACCCAAACCCTGAGGGCTCTCAGTCCTCAGGGGATAGGACAGGATGACTAAGCCACAGAATACAGCATAGCGTACAGTGCTGGAATGAGGGTTTGGCTCAGGAGCTGCCATGAGTCTGAGCAGGAGCTGTTGCCTTGCATGACTGCAAGCTGGCCCCTTGTACAGGAGGACGATCCAGCTGCTGGGAGGCATTGACCCTGATGCAGGTACCTGCAGGAAGGAGTGGGAGCTGGGAGGTTCTCCTGCATTGCAGCTCCTGTGCCGTTTGCTGGTTGCTCAGGCTTCCAAGGCTCCCATGTGCGTGGCAGCTCTTGTCTTCCCCGTGTACTGAGCAACCTCTGAGCAGAGAGCACCAGCCACATCCTGTGGCAGGAATATTTGCCTGAAAAGCAGCAGCCTGGCTGTGGATAATACAAGGAGGTGGTGGTACAGCACGCAGCCATGTACTGGCCTGCTTTGAGCACTTAGACAGAACATCAGCCATTGAAAGGTAAGATAAGTGTAGCTAAAGACACACTGATACAGTGCCCAGGGCTTCTCAGCATCTTGTGCTTGAAGATGAAGATGAAGGCATAACCATGCCTTCAGAACAGAGACATATTACACAATGACAGCTGAAAGGGGTTATAAAACCATGTTTGGTTTGCAGCATGTTGGGCTCACTGATCCGTTACTCACAGTGATATTTTTCATTTACTGGCCATGTACCGTGGCTCGATTTACAATGTGCAGCTTCAGATGCCAACCCTGCCACAGAATGCAGACAGTGTGGAGTGGCCAAAATAGCTATCACACGGCAAAAAAGGGGATCCTTTTCTTTGAACAAAAGGCTCATGGTGCAGGTGGCTCACTGAAGGACCTCAGCACTCTCAGCTTCTGTATCTTCATTCCTCAGGATGGCTTTGCTGGGGGCGTGGGAGAGAGATCTGCATCTTCTGCATACAGCCTGGAGATGAGGTTCCTGCAACAGCAACTGCTTTGCCTTTTGTATTGTTTGAGTAGTGTCCTCGGGAGAAAATTCCAAATGGATACAGCTCATGGTCATGAATTATACAATTCCCTGCTTTCACATTAGGACTCTACAGCAGCCGTGAATATCCAAGGCTGACAGTTCAAAGTAACTCTCCTGTGTCTCTTCTTGCAAAAATGGGAAGAGAGGTGATGTTATGTACCCGAGTGGGCTGTTGGACTGAATAAATAGATGATTTTAGATGCAAAGTTCATACAGTGGTGTTTGAGTATGCTATTTAGTAATTAATTTTGTGAATAATAAGGCATCACTGAAAGCATCCAAAAGTCTACAGAGTAACTCAGGATGGGGGCTTTGAGAGAGGCTTGCAGCGATAGTCATAAAAGCCAGCACTGTTTCGGGGAGGCGGGCAGTGGAGGAGTGCCAGTGGTGATCTCTGGCTTTGTTTTTGCAGTGTTTACCTTGTTTGTTTGTGTTGCCAGGCTGGAATTCAAGAATCAATCAGCAGGTTATAATGGACATATTCTCATTACGGCAGAGGGAGCCTCAAGTGTCTTTCACTCATGTATTATTCACACAAATGGATGAACAAACAAGTCACCTATAAAGTGTGCAAATCCCAGGATATGAGCACAGCTTAGAACTACACAAAGGTCCAAGCAAAACCTGCCCTGTCCTGCAGGTGCCAAGGCAAGACTAAGATTTTGGGTTGTTGCAGAAGTGTAACCACTTGCCGTGTTCCTTTGACTCAAGCACTGGGAGTCTGCTGGATATGGAGGTGCCAAATGCCTGTGTGCTCAGAAGCCTTTGAAGTGTCTTCAGAATACACATGAAGAGCCTTTCCAGCTCTAAACAGTCCAAGGGACACAGTCTCGCTGTAAGAACTGAGCAGTCACCACTGAAAGACAGGGGATTTATTTGTCTGCCAAAGAAAAGAAATGCAGGTGTTAGACCAACCCCATCTGTTTGTGTAACACTGATTAAGGCTAATGCTAAATGAGGAACCCAGGTAGAATTATTGCAAATTATTTTCATGTTTTCCAAATATTAAGAGAAGTGTTTCCCCATTTTTGTTTTGTCTGCACATTAAATGTTCATTCTACCAGGGAGCTGTATATTCACATACATTGAAAGTCAGCTGGGAATGGTTTGTATGTGTATTCCAGGATTTTACATATGAAACCTTGATGACAAATTCTCTGCAATGCTTCCTGAAAAGCCCGTAAGGACTGGACTATAGTCTGCATTTTGTTAGAGATGTTGGCTGGTATGGAATGGGTAAAGCAAGGAGCATGCACAAAGAGTCCCAGTGCTTCCTCAGAGAGCTGGATCCTGCCCCTGTCCTTGCCATAGACATAACACATGACTGTTTTTCAGTCAAACATTCCCTTGCTCTCATGCTCCTTATTTGCTGGATAGCTGAACTGTGACTCAGAGCCTGCATGCTAAAAGCTGAAACTTTGGTCACTGGAAGATGAGGTGTCTTTTTTTTCCAGACTAGGCATGTTAAGTACTATTTAATACCAGAGAACTCAAAGATACAGCTCTGGTCTACCGACCTGGGGGATACAAATTTGCAAATATCCCTCTGCATCTTGTCTTGTCTCTTCCCTTCCCACCTGTGAAATGGGAATATGCTCCCTTGACACAAAGGGGGTTTGTGTGAAGAAATCTATGTGATACTGATTGATCCATATAAACATTTTGACATTCAGAGCACGGCTTAAATACTACCCTGTGTGAAGGAGTAAACTTAGCAACAAGAAGAGAACAACATGTTGACTTGCTGCAGTGAGTGAAGTGAGTGTCCTAAGACAAAAAACCCCCCATCAAATCTCATGATTAAATACAGTATGATACAGGTTAACAAGAGGGATAAAATGCAGCCTGTGCAGGGCTGCCTTTGCTGTGTTATTTACCACAACTTCCCCAGGATGCTACTGAATGTTCCATGCCTGTTCTCCCTTAGGGTATCAATGGACTCATGAGGAAACAAAGTGTATCCTGAAATTAGTTTCTTGGCTTTATTTGTTTCATGTTGACTTAATCTGCGCTCTTATGCCTACAAACAGACTGGCATGTAACTGTGTATGTGTCTTTGGTTTCTTTGAACCCACTCACATCTGAAAGTTCTTTTTCCTTTAAAACTGTTCAGAGGTTGAGTTTTCTTTCTGTTGTTGGTTTGTTTGTTTTATAAAAGCACTGTATATTTCTTCACCCTGGTGACTTTCGTTATTCCTTCTTTTTCCCACCCATAATGGCACAAAGCTAATTCCTGCTGAATTGTTGTTTTCTTTGTATTTTACAGCAAGACTCTTGACTCCCCAAATAAGGAATTGAACAGGGGAAGAGCTCATGGTTTCCACCTCTTGTAAAACTTCTCACTAAAACTGCTCCTCTCTAAAGCTGCACCGGGCTACAACTTGCTCTGAAACGCTGCTGAAGACAGGAGAAAGAAATGGGGTGCTTTTACAGAGTGTCTTTAAGGAAAAGGGGAAAAAAAAGGACAGGTATCATTGCGGCCAGATGTAAAGATTGGACCCTGGTTATGGATGGGCTGGAAGAGTCCACAGGGTCCTATGCCCCAGCCCTTACAGAATGCTGTCATTTTGAAATGTTGCTTTGCAGTGCATGCTGACTATTTTTAATTTTTTTTTTTTTTTTTTTTAAGGTCACCAGAGTAGACAGTGAATACTATTAAAAAATAAAAGGAGCACATTAAGAATGTTTCATTTTGTTCTAGGAAAAAAGCAACTGGCTTTAAGACATCGTGTTTTGTGTACAAGTGAAGGGGTGAGAACTGGAGATGCTCCTCGACCAGCAAATCAGGGCATGTTTCTACCATTGCCTGGCCAGTCAGACCCACACTGGAAACCCAGGTACTATTCTGGAACCAGCATTGTTCCAAAAAGATGCTGGAGAAAGGTATCAGAAAAGTCTCCTCATGAGGTCCCCACCTCACTAGTGAGCTCTGATTGCTACAGATTAATTCAAGGCCAAATTAGACAGTCTAGGCAACCTACACTTAAAATGGACTTTCCTAACATAAATCTAGTAATAATCCAGAAGAAGAACAGGAAGCAAGGCAGCTAAGAAAATACAAGACCTAAGTACTTTTCCAGCTTTCTGTGTGTCACCTGTGATGACAAAGCATATTGATTGATGCATCCATTGCTCCTGTTAAGTGTGCATCCAAATTAGTTCAACGGTCTGAACTCATATTCCTCAAATTTCTGCAAGCCTAACACACCTTCCACTGCAGCTGTCTTCTTGAGATGAGCCTGCTACACCCTTTACACTGTTAGCTGCTGGCAGCAGCTCAGTTCCACAAGGTTGGATAGTAGAGACAGTTGCAGAGTTGCATACTCATTTCCCTGTTCTCGAGCAATACAGCTGCTACTGGCAACCATGAATCACAGAATGGTTAGGGTTGGAAAGGACCTTAAGATCATCTAGTTCCAACCCCACCCCAGCATACTTTGATTTTCCTGGTTTTCTTCTCAAGGATTTAATGACATTGTTATGATTTAACTAGACAGGCAGTTAAAGACCACAGAGCCACTCGCTCACTCCTTGCCCCCAGCGGGATGTGAGAGAGAATTAGGGGGAAAAAAGTGAAACCACGTGCATGTAAAAAAAAATATACATTTTTTACAGCATACAAGAAGTTTTACTAAAGATTTTTCAAATTTTCTGTGAATCACTTTGACCATTTCTTTGTTGAGGCCTTCAGGACTACAAATCAGTGATTCATTTTGTACTCACAGGGCACATGCATTACTTGGTGGGTCCCAGCCTCATGTGTTTGTTTCCATCCTTCCTGAAACCCGCTTATGTGCCCTTTCTGCGTTTTCTGGCATACTAGAGCATATCTTGGCATAGCAGAGCGTCTCTTATATACAGCTCAGGTACACAGACAAATTTGCTAAAGTAAGAGAAGTCATTCAAAGTTTATTGTTTTTAAACCATTCTGGCTGCTGCAAAAG
The DNA here is from genome assembly GCA_039877255.1 of Loriculus beryllinus. Classification (NCBI taxonomy): domain Eukaryota; kingdom Metazoa; phylum Chordata; class Aves; order Psittaciformes; family Psittacidae; genus Loriculus; species Loriculus beryllinus. The sequence continues at coordinate 16,782 of JBCJKH010034507.1, forward strand.
ATCTCTACAGAAGTATTTCCAACAAAAACTAGAGCAGTTTTCCTCAGGCCACCTACGGCGGCATGCTTGAGCCAGACCAGCTAGATCGTTCTCAGGTATTTAATTCTGAATGGTTTCTCACCAGCAGTATTCACAGATGTGTTCATCCTTCTGAGATTGCCTGAAACTAAATCAGAAGCTACTCTGTTGTTAAAAAATCATTAATTTCTGTCTCGCTTAAATGCACATATTTACTCTGCAGTGGATCAAACTTAAACAAGTACAATGGAGCTTGAAGCAGAAGAGCAGCATGAAGCCCACAGTAAAATCCATACCAGTTCTGTGGAATCCTTTTTGTTGTTGTTCAGGAAGATGGTTTGTGTTCAAATAGATGCATCCTTCTTATTTCTTCTTTTAAAAGGTGGTTGTTACTGAAATGCAATTCACTCCTCTTCTCAGGAAGGTCAATACTACAGATCACTAAGCAGTGCCATGTTAAGACAAAGAACCTGTCCTTCACAAGGAAACCTGTAAGTAGGTGTCAAGCAGTGTCAGAGTTTGAAGCACTGTCTATGGCAGTCTTCCCTCTCTCCTGACTCTCCCTTGACCCTTCTGTCAGTCAGGGCGCTCATGATGCAGCTTGGCCTTGGAGATATGTTCCAAATGCTGAGAGCTCCAGGTCACTTCCCATAGCCTGGCTACTAATTAGTGTCATCCATTTCCCTCCAGTTCTCCGTTTGCACAGGAGAAGTGTACTGGCAAGCCCTGTTCCTAGCAAGAATTGCTGCTATGAGCTGATCTGGGGTGAATTTTCCTCATTCTGTGCCTTGTAGCCACATGAATTAAGCAGAGATCATAATTAATGCAAGCTGAAGGGGTGTCAGGGGGTCTTTAGTCCAACCTCTTTCTCAAAGCATGGTCAACATTGATTTCATAGCAGGCATGATTTAGCTTATTCTTACTTTTTTCCTTCACTGATTATTCTTTAGAAAGCATTCTTTGTTCCTTCTGAGACTGGTCTCCTCCTCTGCGTAAGTGTGCAGGACAGCAACGATGACCATTCAGCAGCTGTTTCCATTGCAGAGGTTGGTTTCCTACCTGTGACCTGCTGGGGGGCTGACTTTTAAAACAAAATAGTCACATCAGAGCTGTAAGAAATGTCTCAAGCTGGCCATAAAGTACTGAGACAGCCATTCTAATTACTTGCTCTTGAAAGTTTTGCACATCTCTACACTGGAACTCCTCTGAGTTACTACAGAAAAAAATGCTGCAAGTTTTTGTCAGGTCTTTTGTTTGGTTTACTCCCACAGAGTGATCAGAGGTGGATGGTAAACGGAGAGAAAACTGTCTGACCTGATACAGGTAGAGATGGTAACTGTTTCAAGAAGATTTAGCTGATTTGATTCTGGATCCCTAATGCTTTACAAATTGTACATCTGAAGCAAAGTGTTCTTACAAATCTGATGTGAAGAAGCAGGTGTGAATATACAGAGTCATGAACAGTGCCCAGTAAAAAAAGTGGTTTTGATATATTATGTTGTTTGTAGCAGGCAAGCAATCTCTTATCATAACTCTGAGACATCTATGTAATGAGGTCATGTTTGAGTGTATGACCCAGTCAATTCTTCAAATAACTGACAAAATACTATGCAAGCTGCTGCTATATCTTACTCAGTACGGAGCATTCCTTGTTTGATTAACCTAAGAGGTAAGCACTACTATCTCTGGGTCTATTGTGCTATTCTGTATTAGGGATTTTTCATTGTAGGTAGAAGATAATTTTAAAAAGCGACATTCTAAACAGAAAAGTTATCTTTCTTTTTCTTCCTTGTAACTTTTTCAGAGCACAGTTACATCCCTAACTATACAATTCCTTGCATTGAATCATTGCCAAGCGAGATGATTCCAAAGGGTGTTGCTTTTAGAACAACACAAAAGAGTAAGAGACTCCATGTATCACAATTCCACACTTTTTTGATCTTACTAAAGTCATTCAAATGAAGATGCTTTAACTTCTTTTGATTCAGAGCCCCATAAGAAGATACGTGCACTTGAGCACTTGAAATGGAGCCAGCTCTGAATCAGAAAAGGCAAAGCATCTTCATTTCAATGACTTTAACAACTGAACCTAGACAGATGTGGTGAGAAAAGGGTGAATTGTGTGTTGGAAGGTTTTCTATTTCAAAGCTGATGGATCAAAAAAGATCTCACTTACTGAATTATACCAGAGGGTAAATACAATGGTTTTATGAGTAGGTGTGCAAATTCTCTCTGAAGCTGATCGCAGCTGTTGGCTCTGAGTACCACCTTATAAGTTCAGATTGCTGTGCAGAGCAGGTCCTCTGAGTTTACATCAGTTAAGTACTGATGTCTGTCATGCTGGCTAGGTTATTTCTGCTTCTGGGAAGATGACATATCAAAACAGCACTCTTGCAATTGCAGTTTTACAGCAATTTTTGAAACACTGGAAATGCATTTGAGGTGTTTTGGGCAAAACCACAGAGGTATGAGTTCCTACTGTGATCCCAGGTAGGTGAAGTGTCTTTTGTAACTCTAGTGGGGTATTGCATCTGCATGCTTATGCTACTGAGAGATTTTAGAAAGCAACTCTTCAGGGTGTATACATAAATAGTAATTTATCTTTTTTTTCTTTTTCTTCACATCTGCGCTTTGTACCTGTTTTCATGCCAGCAGGTGGTCATAGAATCATAGAATAATTAGGGTTGGAAAGCACCTTAAGATCAACAAGTTCCAATGCCCCTGCCATGGGCAAGGATACCTCACATTAACCATATCACCCAAGGCTCTGTCCGTGTTCTGACTCCCAGCCATTGGTCCCACACATTCTGCAATATCCCTGGTGCCTCTGCCCACCCATGTATTCTCCCTGTCTTGCTATCTGAAAGACTGGTCTCAAACCCTCCTCTCTCAGGTGTCCCCAAGGAAGTCCCCATACTCCTCTGAGGTCTGTAGTTCTCTGGGTCTTCCAGTGTCCTCTTCTTGAAAATGGGGGTTATATTTCCCTTTTTCCAGTCATTGGGAACTTCACCTGACTGCCATGATTTTTCAAATGTGATGGACAGTGGCTTAGCAACTTCATTTGCCAGCTCCTTCAGGACCCGCAGATGGGTTTCGTCAGGTCCCACGGACCTGGGTTGAAACTAGATGATCTTACGGTCCTTTCCAACCCTAACTACTCCATTCCATTCCATTCCATTCCATTCCATTCCATTCCATTCCATTCCATTCCAGTCCAGTCCAGTCCAGTCTATTCTGCACAAATTCACAACATTGCAATGGCTGGAGAAAAGCGACAGAGTGTTTCAGAGTTCATCTGCATTGTTAACAAGTGACCTCCTTTGTAAGCTGGCTTAGTAAGCCTCACAAACAAGAAGATTTTGTACAACTTCCCTACTGGTAAATGCATGGTAAAAAAGTCAGTGGTTGATGCATTATGGCAAAACGTATTCATCTTCTTCATAAGCCTTGAGCTGCCAGTCTATTTCACACACAGCTTGCAAGAACAGATTTGATTACGTGATCCAAAAGGCTCAAGCCACTATATCAGTTTCTTTTTCATGAACTTTACTGAAATCCTCCTGCTCTGGAATAAACACAAATAATCAAACTGCCTTTTGAAGGCATGAATGGTTAGGACCAAGCAAGTGAAGTCAGACTACAATAATAAAAGCAAAGTATGAAAAGATACCACAGTCATTGAAACCAGCCTCCTTGTACAGGCCCTCTTCAGCTTCCATTGTAAAGAGTTTTATTTTAACCAGTGACTGTAACTTTTCTACATGTAGCTTGTTTTTTATCATTCCCCCCCTGCCCAAGAACAGGACAGTGGAAAGCACATTTATTTTCTATTTGAAGTTTTGCATGTTCCTGCCAGTGTGAATCTGTTAAAAGTGAACTGCAGATTTTTGCAAAAGTTCAGGCTCAGGGCTTCATCACTTCCATCATGTGGACATCCCTGTAGGATTCCTGGCTCCATCACACAAAATCAAAGGAGGACAAAGTAGGCTTTCTAGTTTACATGATAAAAACTATGAGCAGCGTGTGAAGCAGCCTGGCTTTTGTGTACCTTGTGCACGTACTGCCTTAGTTGTAATTACTTTCCTCTGAACAGGTGCCTTCCTCTCCCCTCCCCACAGGTAACTTGATGTTTAATGGTACTCCAAGATAAATAGAGCAATGAAGGCAGGAATAGCCTTTTCAGCCAGGCCACTCATTTCTCTCTGCATGCCAAACAGAGATTATATCAAAATGCTCTCACAAAGGAATTGGAGAAGTCCTACAGGTCAAGCAATATTTCAATTTGAGGACCTCCAGAGATATCAGTATAAGATAAGTGCTATATACGACAGTTGTATAGGCAGACTTCTTTCCTCTGAAGACCCTTGAGGACACCTGCCTCCTTCTCTGTCTTCTAGGTGGGGAGCTCTGGCTCTTATTTTAGGGGACTAGCGCAAGCACCTACAATCTGCATGTGAAATGGATCCCTCCACTGCTTTTGTATTTATAGCCAAGGGCAGTAGGAACAAACCAGCTGAGTCATATCCTGGCAATTCGAACTCTGCTTCTACCTGGCAGGCTGTCTGGTTGCTATTCTGAAGCATGTCAGATCCTCCTGGAAGCATTTATATGGCACCAATCATTGCACAATTCTGCAGGAGAAGGCTCACAGAAAGCAGTGATATTTCAAGTACCATGGGGGATTTTGTCACATGTCAGATACGGAAATATAGAGCTATTTAAACAAGCTGATATTTTCTCAGTCTAGTATCTGACTAATTCTTGTAAACCGTGTATCACACAAGTCCGTGCTTTGATTTCTTTTCCGTGCCTCGTTAAGGCTTTCAGACTTCAGTCCTAATAAGAACCGTTTGTTACTCTTTGAAGTGATACAAGAAAGTGTTCAGCTCTTGCTGAGGAATTAGGAAAGAAAAGAAACCATTTTCCTGTTTTCCTAGTTTGAATAGATACTTAATTAAAATGACATGCCTTGAGCTAAGCCTAATTAATACATCATCTCTCTATAACTAAAATTAATGTAAGGCTTATGACTGCTGAGCTGCAGAAGGGACTGAAAATTTCTTTTCTCTCATCTTACTCATTTTTCATCTGACCTTTCTCACTGGAAGAGGGAAACTTTTTTCCTATTCATTCAACTTTAATGTATACTGATGGATAATTCCCTGCTAGCTCCTCTGCTCTGCCAACTTTGCCATTTTGGTAATTTCCATTATGACCTGTAGCCTGAGCAAATGCTATATAGCAAGGCTTTGCAGTTGGATGTAGTAAAGGCCCAGTTCAGTCAGTGATTCCTCAGAGAGTTTTCCCTGCGGAGGCTTACCCCATGGATGTGCTGACCAGTGTGTGTGATATGCTGCCTCCTGCCCTCTTCCAAGATGGAGTAACTTTGCTTTCTGCTATAGTGTGGCTTCTTGTCCTGGGAGTTTCCTGAGGAGAGCCTGGCATAAAGCTTCTGTGAACTGCAGCATGTCCTCGTGAATCTTGGACATAATCAGGAGAGATGTTATGTACCCTCTCTGTGGGATTGTCTTGTAATAAGCTGAGGGCAAGGAGAAGTATATTTCCTTCTGGGAAACACCTCAGGCTGATGATCTTTTCCAACTGATTTAATTTTTATAGGCTATAGAGAAACAGGAGCTTATGGTATTGACACAAGTCCAAAACCTACCAGGATGAGACTATCCGCACAGAGTGGCCAGATGTTGATGATGGACAGCTGAAATAGATGCATTGTGTGTTGACAATCTGTAAGGATCCTCCATAAAAGCATGTCTGTAATGCCATGGCAGGAAGTCTTTGCATGAGATCAACTGTATAGGAAAATAAGAAAAGCAGGACATGAATGAGAGAAAAAATGGGAAAGCTGACTTGCAGTATGAAGAGGACATGCTTAAGTGTGAATGACAGTGAGTGGAGAGAACACCAGCCCCCGTTGCAGTGCATGAGGAGATCTGTTGGCTTCAATGGGATGGCAGGAATAAGGGAAAAAGTCCTGAAAGGCTTGTCCCCTGCCTCAGACCTCAAGGGATGACAGAAAAAGCTGAATTTCTCTGGATGTCTTTTGATATTTCTCATGCAGGTGCCTTATTCTTTTTGTGTATGAAAAAAACTGTTGTGGAGAGAAGTTCTTTCATTTCTGGGCATTAGGGGCAATGGCTGTAGAGAAACTTTGCTCACTACTCAGCACTGTGTCCTGCACCTCTTCCTGTAACTCCTGTTCCTTCTCTACTTGTGTGCTTTACAAGAGGGAAATGTGTTTTCCCTAGGGCATGTGCCTATAAATTGCTTCACAGATCCTTGTTCACAAGGAAGAGGGGTGTTCAGGCAGAGGCCCTCAGCTTTCACAGCAAAAGGAAGGAGGAGGGAAGGAGAGAAGTAAGCTTGAGAACATAGGATATTGGACAGGCATCTGGTGCTGGACATGCATGAGTGTCAGAAAGTAAAGGAGGGAAAGAGGGGGAGAGAAAAAAGGGAGAAGGACTTGCAGTCAAAAATCAGAAACAGAAAGTAGGGATGTAAGAAATATTAAACATAAATAAGGTGAGGGCTATTGTAGCTTTTCTTATTATCACATTTCTATTTCATGCTGACAACAATACTTTGCAGTGAATTTGTTGAATCACTTCCAGACAATAGCTCCTAATCTGTCACCAAAGGTTTTATGAAAGCTTGTGCTATTTCTGCCCCTCAAGAAACTGCAATTCACTCCAGCGAAGACCTGGATTGTCCTCTAAAGAACTCATGCCTTTCTGTTAGCCTCCCATTTAAGAAGACTCATGCTAGCTGGAATGACTTTGCACCTTAGTGATGATTCTCATTAAAGATAGAAAATGATGTTGGTAAATCCAGTGATTTGGGATTTAGGATGTTTATAACTGGAATGAAGCAACACTGATGTGTTGTTCTACAAGCATTAGGTTGGGTGTTTCAGGCAATTTTATTCGTTGAATGCTGTAAACCCCCATTACATTCTCCTAGAAATGGTGTAATTTGCAATTAAGTTTAGCTTTGCTGCCCTATAAGGCAATTTGAGTACCCTGGGCAATGTGAGACTTTGGAAAGTTTACTTTACATTTCCTTCCTGGCTCCCATGGTAGTCAAAGCAGGGCACTCCTGCACTGTGGCTTCTGCGACACATCAACATTTCTTTTGGGTAAAATTTTATATATGTATAACATTTGTTAGTTCCTGGATCTCAGCATGGGTGTGAAACATTCAGCATATGGAGAAGCAGAATTATTAGCACAGTGAGAGAAAGGTTTGTTACTCTTTGAAGCATGCAGGATTAGGCAATGGGTGAAGTGTATACTGATCAACTCCAGGGCTGGGTTTCTGCAGTCTAGAAGGCTAGAGACATATGGATGGTACTGCAGGCATAGCAATTGTCTTTGCTGCTGCTCTCATCTTTCTTCCAGGATCACAGATGTGCTATCCAAATGCATCACAGAGAGTGATATAAGGTACTTCTCCCCCATGGCAATACATAGATCTAGCTTCAGAAAGTGCTAATGAAGAGCTTGACTATGTCTTCCTGCAGGTGTGACCAGGCAGCAAACTAGAAATGGTCTGAGAACAGCCAGCAGTGGTGAGATGGAGAAGAGGTGATGAGCACAGTGTGAGAAATGTGAGTGGGAGCATATGGAGAGACAGAGCAGGGGGAGGAGGAAAAGAGTGTCTTCAGTATCCCAGGGAGAAGTGATTTCCCAAGCCCAACAAACTGCATGAAGACAGGCAAGGGGAAATTTAACATTCTACAGACAGAACTGTCCTGCACTGTACTGCAGCATTAGCTCCTTGTGGGTATGGCTTTGTGGATCTGCCTTTGACACAGTCCCTGGGTTTATTTAGCAGGCTTTGGCAGGAGCAGTATGCTAGGACACTGAAAAAGACCTTTTTTTCCCAAAGATAATGTTCAAGTTGCATTTATCAATGCTCATGGGTGTATTTCCGCTATAGCATCAAACCTTCCCTCTCCCTAACCCACCACACAACATGGACATGTATTTCTCAGTTTACAGCAGTTTGAACAGTTTCCTCAGTATAAAGCTAGCAATATATAGCATGGCAGGAAGGGTGAAACATGCAACTACTTAAAAACCAAGATGCTGTCATTCAGAGCAGACTGTGGTTGGGATGCTGGAGCAGCACTGCTTTTACAAGTAAATGTAGTATTGGAAATGGAAGCACAGCTGGCACATGGCCCCATGGTCCCTTATTGACCAGTGCACCCCGGTCAAGAGTTTTAAGTTAACGCTGCTGGAGCTCTTTACACTGTGCTCTCTCCAGTCTACAGAGGATGGGGCATTAGTTGCTCTTCAGCATTGCAGCTGCAAATACACCTTTGTGTTGTTGTGTGTGGTCACGAACATGGCTATGGTCAGACCAAGGCACCACGACTTCCACAAGCTGAGTTTTCTGACATGAAGGAAAGAGCTAATGACCACTAAAGAGAGGATTTGGCTCATACAGCTTTACTTAAGAGTCAGGCATTTACATTTCACCAGCTCTCTCAGTTTCCTTCATAATACATGGCAGAGATAAGCAGTTCCAGATAGAATTCATTCCACCTGCCTTGGGACATGAGATGAGGAACTGCTGGCTACATAAATGTAGATGAGTCTGCATCTACAAAAATCTAGACTAAACACTTACTTTCTAGATGGATAAAGATAAGAGGAAATGATGTCCCCTAACTTTATTTATTTGCTTTCAGAGTGTCCATAGCTGGACTGACCTTTACAAATGCCTTTTTCAGTGTTCAGATTTTTTCCAATTTCCCAGAATGATTCCAAATTGTAGTTGTTACCAAAATCTTGCTTCTTTGGAGGACTTTTTTGAGGCTTTATACTTGTACTTGTGCTTTGGCTTGCTGAATCAGTTAATACATGAGTTGAGCAGATGTAATAACAAGCATTGCTTCAGATGTATCAGCTGAAATGAGCCACATTTAATGACTGAGCAAATGAGTGCAGCTGATGCTGTAGCTAGGAGAATGAACGCTGCTGTGGTGCTGTACTCTGTCTCTCTGGGATTCAGTTGTCACTGTGTCTGGGATGGTTACTGCTTGACAGGCAGGAGTAAATTGGAGCCACTGGGACTTTTTCTCCTTTGAATCCTGCTGGCTGCAGTCAGTGGGATGGAGACTTCTCCAGTGTCTCTGTCATTCAAGGTGCTGCCTAATACAAAGGGGCTGAGGCAGGTGATCCCTTAGATTCCCTTAGATTCCTATGCATAAACATGAATTCCCCAGTGAAATTTAACAAAGAAAGGTGAGCTTGGCTGAGTTTTGGTGATGGTTTGCCACTTCCCAGCCTGCCTATGCTGCAGAGAGAGCCATGGTGCTGGGACTGAACTTTGAGAAACCAGCTGGTTCCCAGTTCCAGATACCCAGGCCCTGCAAATGTATTTCCACAATAAATAAATAGATACATAAATAAAAGATTTCTAGAAGGGGATTTCTGTGGGGCTCTGGCACTTGAAGCAGAAGTCCTTACTCAGGACTTCAAACCAGGAAAGGATTTCTCAGTTTTTCATGGCAGAGGGAAGGACTCCTTTTTGCCTAGCTACTCTATGTTGTAGGAAACAAGCTGTTTGGCTTTATATTGTCTAACAGAGGGATTTGACTGTATTTCTCATATTGAGTCAATAACAACTTTTTTTCAGCCTCTGAGCAATACGTGGCTGGAGGCTCCAGCAGTTCAGGACTCCAGCATTCATGCATGGGGTGAAGTCACCCCACAGACTTCACACAGGACAGCACCTTTTCCATCCCTGTTTGCTCAGTGGTGGCGGGATTTTTTTGATCATCAAGCTGTGCTCTTCAGTATTATCAGAGATATGAGTACTTGGGTAACAGCAGAGGGATTGCTACACATCTGCTTATAAAGGAAGCTTTTAAGATCCTTTTGGCGTATGAATCATGCAGTGCCTTTTTTTCTTTTCAGATTGCCACCAGTCACAGTTTAGCAGGAGTACCACAGGCAGTGCTATGAAGAGGAATGGGCACTGATCCTTCCTTGTGCTTATAGATGTGCAAAGATGTCCCCTTTCTCCCCATCCCTGACATACAGCTTCCCTAGAAAATCAGTGGTATGAAAGGAAAAAAGATCACTTATGAAGGCATGAGACAAACACAACCGGAGGCACTACCAAGCAGTTTTTAAAGCATTTGGTTTAGATTCCACCCCTGTACATTCAAAACCTATGCTGAAGCATTGGCCCAGCCAGCATTCTGGTCAGAAAGGAAATGTTTGGCACAAGTGGCCTGAAACACTGGGAAAAAAAATCCATCCCAAACAGGCAGTGCCAGAGTCTGGGGCTTATATCAGAGGAGGCACTCTACTCATGATGTTATATTATTTCATAGACAGCCTGATCTCTTTTTTTTATGGCAGTGGTACCACTAGCCAGGCTTCAGCTTTTTCCTAACCCTGGGTCTGAGCTACCTGTGAAGATGACTGCTGGATCACAGGATCTTAGAATCACAGAAGAGTTTGAGTTGGAAGGGACCTTAAACGGTCATCTAATCCAATCCCCCGGCAATAAGCAGTGACATCTGGAACTAGATAAAGTTGCCCAGAACCATATCCAGCCTGGCCTGAACATCTCCAAGGATGTCTCCAGGATAGTGGGTAACGGGGTATTTCGGCAGCATCTCTGCTACCCCATACTAGATTAATATTCTGGAAGAACACATCACAGCCTGGAACTTCTTCTTTGCAAACTGATGTTTAGTGGAATTATTATGTTCCATACCCACGCAGAGCAACCCCTCTGCTCATGTTATGAGAGACACTGTGCTCAAGGCTGAGCTGCAACAGAGTGGGCTGTGTTTCCATAGGCTGAAATGTCTAGAAGAAGATCTTATTCTGCTTCTGTACTGTTGAGAAGAAGGAGGATAGTGATGCAAAGCCTTCTTCCTGTCAGACACAAGCTTGGTACTTGCTGCTGCACAAATATTTACTCTTAGGGTTGTCCAGGGAAAGCCTTTCCAGAGAAACTTGCACCCTGGTGAAGCACAGCTGGTATAACATGTGGCTGAAGATTGCACTACTGAGCACTTGGCATTTGTCTCTGTTTTCACTTGGACCCAAAGCAGGATCTGATCCTGAGAGCTGCATTTCCCACTGGGGGAGCTGCGTATGGCTGGAAGCAGCGGTGTGGCTGTACGCAGTCACCAAGCACAGTGTGCCTCTCCGTGGTTGTTTACCACCCAGTGCTGGTTTCTGTTGCTGACAGTTTACTTTTTTTCATGAAAAACACCTTTGCTGATGACCCTTTATTCCTGAAAGCATGTCTGTATTCCTGCAGAACTCCTAATAGAGAAATGCTTTCCTGGCTAAGTGTAGCAAATATCAGTAATTACTTTCTTTTGACTTACTACAGTTCTCAGGATTAAGATTAATAAAACAGTGACTCTCAGCAAAGAAGCTTAAATAAAGGATGGGTACTTCAAGTTCAGCCTGCTACATTGATTAGATAGCTCCATTTATTTCCCCCTGTTCACTGAAATAGTTTGAGGCTGTTTCATAGCATAGGCAACTAATGTCAGCTGTGCTCGAGATGAATTGTTTTTGACTCAAATGCCATTGAGAATAAATTTAAAGTATTGTTATCTAGACACCACAGAAGGGCATAAAATCTAGAATGCAAGATCTAAAGTAATACAGACAGATAGCTGACAGACACGGAGCAAAGAAGGAGGGCTGCCTCTCTAATAAAGCACATCTGACTCGTGTTCAGCCTAGCCTCATGCCACTGTGGGCTGGAACGTGGTGGTTTAAAAGCAGGAGCAAAATGCAGGTGACAGGATTTCTAAAACCACAGAAGTGAGAAACAAATACTGATGCCAAGGTGGACATGGCAGCCTCTGCCTGGATGAAAGAAGTGGGCTCTGCAAAGCAATTAGGAGCTCATAGGGCACAAACGAGGAGGAGAAGACAGTAGAGAAGATGACTCAGCGATATACAGTGGTGGAAATAGCACGAAGTGACACGTCTTTATTGGCACAAACTGAGATTTTTCCTGGTTGTTTCTCCTGCTGTGTAATTTTCAGCAGTAGCTGAAAATGCATTTTCACCACTTTACTCATCTCTATCTCAGGGATTAGGGGGCAGCTGAAGTTGTTCCTCTGCTTTTCTGACCTTTTCTGACTTTTACACTTTTATTTAAAGAGTTTGTCGATTTTCCAAATCTCAGTAGCTTCCACATTCAGAAAACATCAAGTGCACATCATGCAACATTTATAGACATGCACTCTATTATCTTATGTCATCAACTCCCAAGTAAAACAGCTTAGGCAAAAGTATGCAGATACATTGCTTTGCTCAGAGTAACTGCTGAAATGCCACTTGCTCTATGGTGTAGTTCAAAGTGATTGCTGAAAGCTTGGTGTGATGTATTTGCTGACATTTCTGTCAGAGACCATTCTGTGGACTTGGGGGTAAGTAACATTTTATTCCAAGTTTACTCACCCAATAAAAAGCATAAATTGCTCAGTCCTGCAAGGGTTCATGTTTGTGCAGTTCTTTTCATAAACAATTCTATTCTCATCCTTTTTTGCCATCTCCAGAACTTTTCAAGTGTACTAAGTGTTTAAGTTATTATTTGGGGGACTTGAAAGGGAAAAGCAAAAACATTATGGCATGGCATATGCCATACTGAAACCATGTGAAATAGAGTCATAGAATAATAGAATTATAGAATCATGGAACTGTTTGGGTTGGAAGAGACCATCAAAGGTCATCTAGACAAACTCCTCTGCATGAGCAGGGAAATCTTGAACTAGGTCAGGTTGCCCAGAACTTGTTCACAAGCTTCCTTAGGGAGCAGTAGAGGAGTGAAAGAAATGTTTTAACATCACTGGGTAGCCAGTTTTTGATGCTTTCACCCAAAGTTCTGATTCTTTTGGTGTGAACAATTACATTTGTCTGTAAGCATCTTCATTTAAAGGTGAGGTTTGAGAAAATGGAACATAACACATATGGTGCTTTAAGACTTCTCATAGCCCTGTGCTCCCTCCAGTGTATAGCGAGAGCTCCCAGGCTTTTCCAACCTCAGCTTTCAGCACTGGGAAGTGCAAAGCATGCAGGTGCTGCTGGAGATGACACTCAGAAGAATGAGGTTACCTTGGAGTCATTAATTATCATTACCCTGTATCAATTCACTGAACTGCTTTTGCATGACAAAATAATTGTGAATCTCCTAATTAGAAGCAATTCTGACCTGTCAGGGTTAGGAGCAGGTGTGAAGGCTGCATCTTGTGAAGAGCTTGTTTGGTGACATAAATGGTGGTGGTTGCTGTCAATCCACTCCTCCGTGTACACCCAGCAGGAAAGCAATTTCCTGGTTCACCTCCCATCTGATTTTGATAGAGTTACAGGATAAAAAAGAAGCAGAATTGCATTGGAAATTTTTTGCTTTCAAAATTGTAGATGCCTCTGCAAACGTTTACAGCCAAGGGCATAGCTGAAAGCAGGGAAGGAAGAGGGGCTGATAACTTTCCCTTTTTCAGTGTCATATCTGGTGTTTCCCACACCAGAACATTTTTAGTTTAAGGTTTTAAGTGAGAGATTAAAAGAACTCAAGCGCATTAGGAAAAAAACTACATACATAAAAGCTGCCAGTCCTCTATTTTAAGGGTCCCAAGCCAAGGAAGAGCTGAATGCAGGAGCCACCAGGTGCATGCTCTTGCTAACACATGCAGCCTGTCAGCTCCTCAGCTATTGCCGATGCTTTTCCTAGCTGAATGACAGATGATGTCTGAAAGGAGAGGGATGAGCTGTGTCACATTTCTCAGTGCTGCCTGCACACATAAATAACGCCCCTCTTGTTGCCATATGACAGTTGTGCCAAAGTATGCTGGCCATTGCAATGCCTGAAGATTTAGAAGAGAGATAAAAATGCAGAGACAGACAACAAAAAGATGATGAAGGAATAGTGTTAGTTTAACAGGAGAATCTGAGCCTGGGAATGGACTGCAAATTACCAGCTGGCAGGATGGTGCTTTCTGACATGTCCCATGTATCCCAGCAAAGAGTTATCAAAATGTCTGAGACCAGACACGAGGGACACATATCATTTTTCCCCCTCTCTCATTAAGTGGTGAAACACCTGTATTGTTATATTAGAATGAACAATTTGAGAGGAAAGTACTTTGCTTCAGAAAGTTGATGTCTGAGCTTGGTCTCTAATTTTCCCTGAAGACAAAATTGCATAGCAAGGAAGCACCATGGGTGAGACGTAACTATGTTATAACAAAAAGAATTTAAACCAGAGGCTAATTAGGTTGGAAAAGATTTCATAACAATCCTATTTTGGACACTGCATGCTATCCTTCTGGAGAGTGGTCTAGCACAAATACTTGCAGGGTGCTGCAGTTGTTCAATGTTGTGTTTGCCCCAGCATTTCATAGTGCAGACCCGCTTAGAATAAGCACCTCTTTTTGTCTATATGATGCACAAAATACACATATTTGAAATACAGGTGCTATCTTGTCAGTGTCTTCAGCAAGACCAGCATTAACCTGAAGCTCTGACATGTCCAGACCATAGATAGGCTGGACAGATGTTTGCTCCCCAGCTCTGTACAATGTCCCACCTTTCATCCATCCTTCTTGCATTAGTAAACAAGTACTTGTTCTGGTTTGGCTTTCAGTAGTGTTGTTGGACTGGATTCTTGTGTTCCAGAATATATGCCCTGACTATAATGATTAAACCAGAAATTAGCCTTCAGTTCCAGTTTGCTTTCTCTTAGATTGAAACTTCATAGAAAGCACTGAGGAGCACCCCTAACCTATGGCTTTCAGGAGAAAAAGGGACTGGCTCTATTAGTAGACAGAGAAAAGCCTGAAGTGTCACAGTATCCTGCCTGTGAGACGAAACTTGTGTGCATAATACATGAGCAGGCTGACATTGTCAAGGCCTATGTCGAGATGAATGAAGAAAAGCTGGTTTTGACTGATTTTTGCTCTCCAGGAGAAAAGATATCATAAAGGCACTTTCTGTACAAGTTGTGGGAATAACACCTTTGGTCCCCTATGTTTGTGTATGGAGAAAGTAACCAGAACATAACAGACCAGAGAGGTCTGTACATGAAAGTCTCTCAAGTACCAGTAAGTTCTAGACTTGTGATCTTGTGAGATCTGCGAGAACTGACAAACTCAGGACAGGAAGTTAGCCAGATCTGTACAAGGCCGTCAGTGCAATTCCAGTTAATAGCTTGGACAATATCCAAGAAGGCAGCGTCTGCTGTATGCAGAATATAGGACTACATAGAGGAAGGAAATGATCCTCTGAAGGTTTTTGAACACCTGTCTAGAAGCCACTGGCATATCAATGTGGCCATCAGCATCTGAGTGAACTTGGGTGAGCATTTCAAATGGTGCTCCAAATGAGGTACTATGGGTGGTTGTGCGTGTCTTTAAAATGAGTGAACTGTGTGAAAAAGGGAATGTACTGAATTAACTATTTTGTTAGTTGCTATCAATAACACATCAATAACAGCTTTATCAATGAAAGGTTTTTAGTAAATACCAGTTGCGATCTGTGTCTTTTCCTGACTTGATCCCTCTATCACAGAAAAGATAATTTACAGCAAGAGACAACTTTTTTGGCTGAACTATGGCAAAAGACATGCTCTCCTCTTCCTAAGACCAGATGTGCACTTTGGCTCTGTCCTGACTCTATACCAAGATGGGAGCCAAATGTTTACGAGTCCATGAACAAGTAGAGCTACACACATTCCTACTGCATTCTCACATGAAGGGCAATTCTCCTTCCTCACCATTCCATACTTCATAAAGAGCCTATTCAACCACTGCAGCACTCCAGTTACATGATCTATCCCACCACATCTTTGTGATCCCAAGGAGATCATAGATCTTTGATCACACACAGACCCCAAATTCCTCCTCTTTGTTCCCCATGCTGTGTATAGGCATTTCAGAGAGGCACCAAGTCATTCCAGTCTCGCAGAAAAGGCATGAGAGCTTTCCACGTAGTGCTGCCCTGTTGGCATTTCCCTATCTGTGTGCATAGACGTGGGGTTGGACCCCTTCAGCCTTGATTTGTTACTAACGTGGTATCATACTCAGTATATACATTGGGGGACAGTCATCTGGATGCTGCTCCTCAGGAATAAGTCAGCTGGTGGTGAGCTGGTGGTGAGCAATTGCATTGTACATCACTTGTTTTGTTCACTACTTTATTATTATTATTTTCCTTCCTTTTCTGCCCTATTAAACTGTCTTCATCTCAACCCACAAATTTTACATGTTTTACCAATTGTCTCCCTCATCCCACCAGGGTAGGGGGATGAGGGAGTGGGTGTGTAGTGTTTAACTGCCTGCTGAGTTAAGCCACAACACCTCCTGATGCTTTCAACGGCAGTGTTCAAACAAATAGAGATGCAGAGTAATTCAGGTTGGAAGGGACCTTAGGAGGAAGTCCAATCTCCTACTCAGAGGAGGGCTAGCTTCAAAGTTAGAACAGAAACAAAATGCTAGTTACTTTAAAAATAAAACGTTGCAGGTTTCAGGCAGCGATGAAAGTGAATGCTGCGCTCATACATTTTCCAAGCTAAAAAGGAGGAGAAAGCACTTTAGAAAATAACAGTTGTGTGTGTCTCTTTTCTATTTGAATTTATCTTCCTAAGCCTGGAAAAGCACCTGACCTTGCCTTACCTAGGAATCTGGAGTCAGCCTGGAGAGAATGGACAGCATGAGAAAATCAGGATAAACCAGATAAACAGCCTGAAAGACAGGATACGTTACTTATTTCTTTGTAGACAGAAAGAAAACAATGGAAAAGGCTCTGGAGTAAGGGTATTAAAAACCCCATGTCAATGATGACATAATTTCTGACATATTCAAGTAGAGCTGCCTCCTTCCGTCTCCAGTGAAAGGGTTCAGCAGGAGTCTTCAGCAACCTTTTCCTTCCTTTGAGGGAGGAAAGCAAAGGTAATAACACAACAATTTTTTCTTTGTGTGTGAGGGTAGGATGTGCCTGTCTTATAAGGTCCTTGATGCTTTTATTCTATGATAGGCTCCTTCCTCAAAGTATGTTTAGTGGGAAGCATTCTCTTTAAGGAGAAGTGTGATTCACACAGTCCTCAATTGGCACCTCTATAAAGGTGGGATAATTGCATACAGAAAAGAGTCAAGTGTGATTACAAGCAATGTGGGGTAGCCAACACAGCTGATGGACAAATTCATCTGTAAACTCATTCTTTTTGTTGCTGCAATATAGGCCACAACATGAAAAGTCATCAGTACTATAGGCTTTGTCTGAGCTCAGATTACACACAGATGTGAGAGTGGTAACAATTCTCTTAACAATTGCTGAAAAAGCTGCAGCTTGTAATAAAGGACTAAAAAAAATGTAATCTGGACAAAAAAGGTGCCAAATCTTCAGGCTTTTAGTTTTGAATTCTATTGATTTTTATTTTTAACACTCTGAATGTAAAACATATTTAGTTACCTCTTAATGTTAAACAAAATACTAACAATCCTTTTTATAGGATAACAGTTCAAGCTACAGTAACATCCAGTGCTCTTCATCCCATTGAAATAGGTAATTTTCTATTTCTATAGATGTATTTTTATATATATAATTAACTTTTAAAAGTATATAATCTTTGAAAAATATATTTTAAAATCACACTTGTTTTTTAAAAAAACATCCATCAGCATTCCCTACACCTTTAGGGAGTGAACTCTGGTTCTTAAATACACACCCAGCAGTCACTTCTACACTGCTTGCCCAAGCAAAATACTTGCCACCCTTTGGAGATTAGGTTGCGCTTCACAATTCATTCATCAGTTCACTGCCAGAGCCCAGATGGCCACTACGATGGCAGTAATGGAAAATACGGCTGTGGCAAGACTTAAGTGTGGGTAAAACTTCAGGTACATCTGAATAGCATTGAATTCATCTCCTGCTCAGGTACATGGCTGAATCAAAACTTCAGCATATGCTCTAGTGCTTACCTGAGTTGAACTCTTCAGCAGCCTCAATATGAGGTTAACGGAGATCCTTCTAAAACCCTTAGTATCTATACATATTTTTTGAAAGCTCTGTGTACTCGTACCTAGCACATGTCATTGTATATAGATCATTATAGGTTGTCTTCCAAAACCAGAATTTGGAGGTGCCCAAGACGCTTGAGGGGAACACACCTGAATCTCGAAACTCCAGCTGTGACTGATTCATCAGTATGGATCTAAATGCCAACTCCTTCCTGGCATTTTTTATTTACCTAATTATTTTCTAGTATTAAAAGGATTATTTTTTTATTGCAACAATTAGGAAAGTTAAATGATACAGTGAGCAATTACTGTGAGTTTATTACACATTCTAAAGAAGAAATGTAGTACTTTTATATGCTTCAGGAAAACAATTAAAGCAGAAAATTTTCTTTTCCCTTGCTCCCCTAGACTTTAACTACTTCTAAAACCTGATTATTTGAACACAAGCAGACATGGAGCAATGAAGGATGCTAAAGGAAGAGGCAAACTGCTGGAGCGGTGTGTGAGTTGTAAATACACTTTGCTGAAAGGCATGGGAGTTAAATTTTCACAGGAGTCTGGTCATTTTCTGAGCAATTTGTCACAATCCCCAGCTGCAGCTCCACTCTGGGCAACAGAGCACTTTTACAGGCAGCTGCCCGGGTGAACTCTTTTAATATCTTCTTGGAATTACTATCTTTCACTTCACTGAACCAAGGGATACAATTACACACTTCATAAGCAGCTGCGTAGCAAGTGAAAATTACGGTAAACATTGGAATATTTTAAGTGATGTTACCAAGAGCTAGGCCAATTCCAGGTCCATTCCTTACACTTCGTATCTACGAGACGCTGTAACTTTACCCAAGGCAAAACAGAAAGCTCACAAGAGTGCTCACCGCTGCTTTTGATATGGCTGCGATTCCAGATGGAGAATTTCAAGGTGAAAACATTTCCAAAGTAGGTCGCTTCTTCAGCTACAGCTACACAGACATCACTGACTGCACTGTAGCACACTGAACACCACCCGATATTAGTATATGTATCATGACTCCATTTTGAACTAACAGGATCTGATCAGCTTGCTGAAGGCTATATCTCAGCCTATTTCCTAACCCCCCTCCATGAATTTTGAAACACCGCTAAAGAATAGCATTTACCTGTCATAGGTTTTGTAACTGCAAATGTTGTTCATGCTCTTCAGTGGGTCTGTGTGTTGCAAGTACTAATCAAATCCTATTGTGTACCAAAACAGTGTCAAGTGCATTTGAAATGTGCACACCTCAAGGGTTTTTACATTTCTTTGTCTTAAATGTCTAATTAATTTAATAAGGGAAATGTTCGGGGGGTGCTACCCAGTAAAGCAATTTTCTATCTCTGTAATTTCCCCTGTCTGCTTTTTGGCAATGTATGTTGTTTCAAGTGCCTTACAAGATAAGTAACTTTCTGTAGTAAAATATTGCTACGTACTGTAGAGGGTTTTTGAGCTGGGAACGCAAGGCCTTCTGTAAGTGTCACAGTTACAATCAAGTACCTCCTTGTCTACATCTTCTTGTTATTGATTAAATAAAATTACACCACTGTCAGCAGTGTCTGCATGTTTTATGCATTTCTTCTGATCTGGCTAAGCCACGGTTGCTTTTCTTATTTAATTGTAAATATCAGTTTTAATCGCTTCCTGTCATTTCTGATTTGAAAGGGCTGGTATTAATAACTCCACATGGTGGAGAATGACAAGTATATATTAATTACGCCATGATTGTTTCTATCTGCCCTTTCTCTTTGTTAACAACAAACAGGACTTTGTATGTCCACACCTTGGTGCAGGCAGTGTTGCTAGGCTACTGCTGTGCTGGCAGGCACACGTGGGCAGCAACACTCGGATGTGAGGATCAACAGTACTGGAGCTGCCAGCACACGTGTCCATCTCCTCTGTGTGTGTGGCTGAGGTGACATAATACCTGGGGCTCACAATGATGTGAAAGGGATGGAATGATAAGAATGGTATTAATAACTCCACATGGTGGAAAATGACAAGTATATATTAATTACACCATGATTGTTTCTATCTGCCCTTTCTCTTTGTTAACAACAAACAGGACTTTGTAT
>JBCJKH010034509.1:1029-12464 GCA_039877255.1 Loriculus beryllinus
TGTATATAAAAATGTGGCATACACACAAATATATGTGTACCTATGTATAAATCGGAGAGCTGCACAGAGGCACCTTGGTGAGTGGAAAGCACTGGGTGATGTAGGTGCTACAGTACTCCCTGAGAGCTAGCTGCTCAGGCTAGCAGATAAGCCACCTCTTTTATACTGGCCCAATATAAAACAAGAAACAGAAAACCTCATGCGACTGCTATTTCACAATCATCTCCACATGTCAATTTAAATAAAGTAGAATATGTTTCAAGCCAGTTTGTAACCCATTGCTGCTGAAGGAGGGTGGTCTCACGTTTTTGCCAGCTCCCACTAACGCAGTGGCCCCTTTCTTAAGTCGGGATCATCATTCATGCAGCCACAGTGGGTCTGACCAGCTTTAAAAACAACCAATCACCCCTTTACCTCTCCACCAAGGATCAGTTCCCTGAACAATTCATGAATGTTGTACTGGGTCAGGTAGCTAGCAAATAGGAAAACAAGAAAAGGTGAGATACCTTCTTTTTGTGATAGTCTTATTATGATCTGATAATGGAACAAAATATCCATTTCTCAGAACAATTTGCAATTATTAGATCACCTAGATGTATATAAATAAGCAATTAAAAAAACCCAAAACAGATCCTAAATCACACAGGTATTATTTTCTAAGCCTCAAGGCTTAGAGGTATTTAAGAACTTAAATTAGCGGTATTTAAATTAGAGGTATTAGCACAGGTAAACACACCATAGCAAGTCTTAATGCTTAGGTCTTATATATGATATCTGAAAGTTAGAATGTGTAAGCACAGTACAGGAATAGTCTTTCCTGCCTTCATGATCACAAGAAAAACAGCAATATGTCTTATTCATCAATTACTATAAAATATATCCTGTCCTATTAGCCATATTTTGTCTTGCTTGTTATCACTGATGTTGTGCATAGGTTGAATTCTTAAATTAGAATGTCTGATGTCAACTTCTGAATTCTTACTCAAACATGCATGTGAAAGCTTACATTTAACTATTTAAATAGCAGGACAGGAACCTAATATTAAGCACTGATATTTAGAAATATTAACTTACTCTTAACTATCTTAATGAGCCACTAGTTTAATGCCCACAGTAAGTGTGGGCAATATTCACTATCTAGACCAGTTTTGTGGTAATTTTCTAGCAATCAAGGCACTCTTAACGATTCCTCCTTTATTGTACTGTGGGTTACCAACTGAAGCAGTTAATATAAGCGATACCATAATATAATGCTAAAAGCAGACTCTAGCAATGTTGTATTTGGCATTGTAAGGGCAAGCTGTATTCAGACAGGGCTAACTTGTATGCTGGGAATGCAGTAGCTCCATAGGATGGAACTGCAACTATTGATTAATTGCCTGTCTGGATTTTTTTTATCCTTTGGCCTTAGTACCACCAGTTTAATACATACCAAATTGGATGAAAGGACAGGATGTGTAGAAGGAACAAACAAACAAACCACCTACCAGCAAAGTTACCACATGCTCAAGCCATCACACTTGGAATTTGGAGATGAATCAAAACAAATACAAAAGAAAAGATTAAAATCGCAGGACAAACAAAAATGGATCTTTTTAAAGCCTGTCCAGTATTTTAGCATTCAAATAGCTGTTTGATTGAAAACTCAGCCAAAGATATGTGAGTACAGAAGTGAGCAGTGTGGGGTTTTCTCGAAAGAAAAATGCAATGTCTGATTGTGCAGCTAAAGTAGAAAGGGAGAAAAAAACCCACTTGTGAAGTGTTTTGCTTGACTTTTTTCATCTGTTCAGAGATGACAGTATCAAGGAAAACCGAGCAGAAGAACAAAAAATGGGGAGGGTGGAGTACAGAAATACCATAGCAAGCGTTTCACAGAAAGTGAGTAAAAGCATGATACATGAAAAGAGCTATGTCTGGAGATGGAGAGACATAAGCACTCATGAAAACTTTGTGTTAACCCATGTAGTACTCCTCAAACCCCCAGTGAAGCTATAGAGTGATTTACCCACCACCAAAAGAAGCAACAGAACTACTCTAATAGAAGTTTGGTAGAAGTTGAGTACCCAATTCCCTGTGTTGTCAGTGAAGCTTCACATTTCTTTTGAGGAAAAAACAGAAAAGGTGACTCTGTGACACAGCTGCTAGGAGAGCTGAGGCAGGTGGCTTAGTACTTACAGTGTGGACAAACAATTTTAGATGAGTTTTATAAGGTAGATTTCTCAGCCTGGTGAATAAGACATGCATTCTACAAGCCCAAGAAGTATGATTCTGAAAGAGGCTGTGTGGACTTTTCCCCAGGGCAGGTAATTGCAGAAAACCTGAAAAAATAAACTATAAATGCACAGCTCATGAAGTCATCAGGAGCTCCAGTAGCTGGAGAGGGGAGATAGGAGTAGTACGGAAACTTAAACAAAAAGTCCCATTTATGAAGTGTAGCTGAAGCAATAGGGAGCATTTGTAAATAGACCCTCCAATGAAACAGAAATGTGGCACAGAGCCCCCCAGAAGCTAGTCATGTGTCCTTCCAGAACTATATATAATCTTGTCTGAATTATTGAGCTGCAGGAGCATAGTCAGGTTAAAAAAAGACTTTATTACACTGTTCACTGTGCCTTCTGAATGCATAGAGATGACTCAGTGCCTGCACTGGTAAAAAATGGTACAAGTATTTGTACCAATACACACAATACCAATACACACAAAAAATGGTGTGTATTTCCATTGGTGTGTATTGCAGTTATGTCCCAGGTCAGATCTACCCACCTCTGTCACTTTTGCACCCTGCCTGTTCTTTCAGCGCGGCTGGGGTTTTCATTATGCTGCATTCAGCTCTTTTTCCAACTTCATGGAAAAACTTTTGAACACATTTTGAATGGCAAATTCTCTCTTTCTCAGGAGAATAGGCTTGTATTGCCAGTATATGGTAACTCCGCTTTAAACCAGCAGCTGGTTCTTTTTTCTATATAACGACTCCACACCCTTATTCTTTCAGAGGGGTTGGAAGAAGGTTGTTTGGTGGAGCTGGGAAAGGATTGCATAGTTGCATTTTCCCTCCAAACTGTTCCTCCTTTCAAGTTGCTTCTTTTCCACTAGGTGCCACTGAAGGCTAGGGGAGCAAATAAACTTTAAGATCATCCACCTTGTCTGAAATCCAGAGCTCTTGGGTTTCCTGGTTACTTGGGAGTGGGGTTCTGAAGTTACCTAAAGCTTGTGGAAGTTGGATTCCTAATTATAGCCTGTGCTGTTGAAGGTTGTACCTTTCTGTACTAGTCCCTGGAAGATGCAGTCTTTGGAAGCACATAATAAATGCATCAAAAACACATATGGGAATTTGACAATGGCATCACTGTGGCCATCCCTTTGCATGGTTGTGAGAACTGCTGCTCAGGCCCTGACCAGCTTGCAATTGCATGCTTGCAATTTCCTGGAGATGGCTTGCAGTATCTTAGGATCATGGAGCACTAGAAGGGATAAAGCTACGTCTGTCTTTCCCTTATTCTTATCCTGATCCAGCACTGCCTATAAAAGCTATGCCTGACACATTTCAAGCTATCTGTAATTAGTTAGCTTGCACTACAGAACAATGAGTGATCATGAATATTTGCTAGAAATTTTAATATCAATGTATAATTTTTAAGAAACCACTGATGATGAACAGAATAATTTATGGAGTTTTAAATGAGGAGGGAAGTTAAAGTGTTAAAAGAAATCTATTTTTAAATGATAGTAGTATAAAAATACTGGCATTGATTCAGATTTCCTTTAAAAGAGACTTTTCCTTTTCTATTTTTTTTTTTTTTTAAGTCTGACAGCTACAGAAAGGCTCAGCAAACTTTTATTTCAAATTCTCTCACTCTTCTACAAGAATATTCTACTTGAGTACTCAAAGGAAAGCTTTATTCCAATCTGAAGTCATGCAGTAGTAGAGGTACAGGTATGTAGAGCAAGTATATAATCTAGAGTTTGTGGTAACATAATTATTAAGAAATTATCACCAAAAAGAAGACAGCTTTGCTTGTAAATATGAGAAGAGTAAAAGAAGCTATCTGTATTTTTTCACTTGCTCAATTTATTCTCTCCAGATTGCTCAATAGTCCAAAAGCATGAACTGTTCCTTAAAACTGCCCCCATTTCCCCGTGACCCTTAATGTATTAACATTATTCCCAATTAACTTAATATGTTCACTGGACAGAGTGCCAGCTTATTGCATACTATCTCTGTTGACAAGTGAGTTCTCAGTGCTGTAAAATTTACAGTGAGACAAACAGAACCAAAGTTTCTCAAGATATGGCACATCAGCTTTCTGCATATGTGTAGCTACAATTCTTGCATGTTTTTTTAATGTGCTGTTATTTCATATCCAAAGTTGGAAAAATCAGCACAAAACACATTGAGGGACTGTATCATTTGCAACAGAGCTGTGTTTGGCTGAAACAAGGCTGTATAGATTTATTTTGTCTGACACCATACCCAAAAGCTTGCCCTCATAGTTTCTGTGAGCTGTCAGCTCTTCTCATCCATCAACCTAAACAGCATTCTGCTCCAGCACTGTTATTATCTGTCTTATCTTCCTTTCTGTTGCACCTGGCAGAGGAATAATGGTTTTTGATGGATTTTCACTTAGGTCTATTGTTTTACTTCCCCTCCCTTTTAAAAAAATATCCTGTGGAGTGCAAACCTGGGAGGATTTCAGGGAAAATTTTAATAGCAGGGATGAATAGAATTCTTTAACATTAATTCTTTTCAAGTATTACAGAGTTGGTAATTTGTTTCAGTGTCTCTGTGCTGATGCAGTATATCTGTGAACAAGTATACCATGTGGAACTAACTCAGAGTTTCTTGGTTATCCATATTGAGTTTTTTTTGCAAACAGTATCCTGTTGGAGATAAAAAGAGCTGTGAAGAATAAAGTCCACATACCCTACATAGCCATAGACAGCTCAGGTGACTTGCAATAGGGTACAGGAAAAATCCTCAGCTATGTTGTCAGTACCAAAATGGACTTGCTTTCTACTCTGGTAGCAGTAGAATTCTCTTCCTGTTCTTGTCCTTTGAACAGAACAGCAATACCGGAGCAGAGCTCCCTGAATATGGTAAGAGATCTGCCATATGCGGGAACTGAAGATAACAAAGTTAGACTCCTTTAAAACACCTGCTTGTAACTAGGAAAGAGACAAGAGGCTGAGGCAAAGCCACCACGTCAACAGAGATGATGTAGAGAATTTACACAGGAAGTCGTGCAAGTGACTGCCATGTTACAGACATGAACTGCAGAGGGTCTGCTCTACGCACTGCAGGGAGGACAGTAAGTGCCTGTTGCTCAACACACTGAAATCTTCATGCTATGTTTGTTTTAGTCCTACCCCAGGATTCACAGCCCTTACTGGCAAGTTTATAGACCCTGGGTACTACAGCTCCCTGACAGGGCTGGGAATTGCTGCATGCTCTTGCTGCAGCCCTAGACAGTCTCTCATGATAAGTGTCCTTTACCCATTGTTGACTGGGTTTGGTACCAGGACCCAAAGGTGGCTTCTGCTTTCTGTGGGATAGGTTGTAAGAAGTAAGTGTCCCTCTCCACGCACCCCCACAAGATCTTTACATTTTACCTTCAACTTCCCCCTTGGCAAGAAAGCAATGGATAGCATTTGTTTTCTCTGTAAACACAAGCTGGAGCTCATCTACAGTAATTCAGGCTTCAGGGCATTTCTGGATCAGTTTTTTTCCCTTTTCACTGATGTCCAAACAGACTGCAAGGACATCAAGAGCCAGGAAACAGCAAGTAGCTTCAGTATTCTGTAAGGCCACTTAATACTGCTTATGTTGTTGCTTCCAGAGGAGAACAAAGGTCTCCCTGCAGTAATTCAGTGACTTCCAAGAAGAAAAGAGGAAGAGGCTCTTTTATCTATTCAGGTCACTAGGAGCTGCCACAGATTCCTTTAATGTTTAATCAATGATCTCTATTGCTCTGTGATATATAAAGCAAAAAGCAAATACTGGAAATGTTTCACTTGGAATTAGGTGAAACACTTAGTTGAAAACTGCCTAATGAAGAGACCTGTGAAGTAATAACACTGATGTTCAGAAGACCAAACATATGGCTTCTTTGTGCTGATAATTTGTAGTAGATTTTTTTACCAGTATGTATGATTTCTAATCTTATGGGTGTGTGAGAAGATGGCAGAATATATAAATGCAGAGATAAGATTAAATATTTATTGCTGACATGACTGTGGAAGTTGCCTAAACCAGACTCTCCACAGATCACTGTTAGTTACCTACTGGTTCTCCTTAAATTCCCAACCAAACTTGCTATAATAAGAGCACAAGCTGCTAGCGGATGAGTTGCATCTTCAACTCGCAAAGATCTTTATTTCTGTATAAAAAAGTGAGAGGGGAGATTTTTCTTTTACTCCCTGTATGTGAGTCTCACCCTGATCACAGGCAATGAGGAAGCTTCATCTTTCTTGCAAAGCCTCAGCACTCTTCATCATCAACCCTATGTCATCAATCCAAAACAGATGATCCAGCACCTGAATGAATTGAAGCAGCACTTGGCTATAGATAGGCATGTGTGCCTCATCATGTTCAGAGCTTGTGAGAAACTAGAAACTGAATTATGACATCAGATTTTCTTGAAGGGCCCACTCTGATTGATTTTTTTTTGTTTGTTTGGTTGGTTGGTTGGTTTGGGTTTTTTTTCTCAGATGGAAACTTAATAGAATCTGGAGAAATGGGTCAACAGAGACATGCAAGCAGAGGAGTTAATAGCGTTAATCAGAAAGACAACAAACTCAGTAAAAATTCCTGCAAAACCCTGTTATTAAATTCCAGCAGCTAATTGTATGCTGTTAGCATAAACTGCTTGCCATCTTCAAGTTATGACTAATTCTGAGACTCACTTTTATTGCAACTGTGTTTAAATGAATTTATTTATTCAATAGTTTAAATGCTGCAGTTAAAGAAACTGAATTTCGTCTGAAACTCTTTTAACCTACTGCCTCCTCATCTCTGACTGCCATAATTAAATGAAGGGCCAGCATATTACAACTACGAGGAAGTCAGTTATATTGAAAATTGCCTGTGGTACAGTACTGACTTGGAAGTGGGTGGTGATAAAAACGCGTGATGCATTCAGAAAGGTTTATGGTGACAATTATGTGCTTCTTGGAGTATCTAATCCACCATGGATTGCTTTATAGCCAGAACTGCCTACATGTAGTCTAAGAAGGACAGGGGATGAAAACCACTGGCATGCAAAAAGTTGATAATGGAATATACTTGCAAAACTGGAGCTGCTTCAATCTGCTGGCTGCATATCAAACACTGTAAAAAATGATGTTTGTTAAAAGAAAAGGGAAACAGTCAAGTCATAGGTGACATCTGTGGGACCTTTTAATTATCTGAGGCAAGGGAAAGTAGGTCATCTGCAGACAAAACAATGGACAATAAATTTGTTGCTGATAGCCCGACATCAAAATGAAATGGGTAGGTCTTCAGTGGCTAAATACCTTTCTTTCTTGGATGGTGTAATACTTATCCATGCTGACGTTTAGATTTTCTTCATTATGTTTCTAAGGGCAAAATTGGAAAAAAACCTCGCTGGTGATCTGGGGCCCTTATTTTTCTGATTGTTGAACAAAAAGAGGACAGAGTTTTGAAGGATAAAATCAAAACTTTTCCATTTGAGTTGTTAACATTCAATATCCCCTTATCACTAGCCAGTTTTGACAAATTGGCATGATGGTAAGTGCCAGTGTTCTCAAAGCCTGTTATTTCAGGTTGCCTACTGATTCTGGAAGACACTGTCCTGCCAACTACGTGCAATACATATTTTGAAGTTTATGTTCTGCCCTGCCAGTAGCAACATTTGACTGTCCTTGTGTTTTGTTTCCTTTCCAAAGGAATGTGAAGTTTGGTTCATAATCTGAAATCTGAGCCTTGAAAGAAGCAAACAAACACACACACACACAAATAAATAAATAAATAAATAAATAAATAAATTAATTAATTAATAAATAAATAAATAGAGATTTCCAGCTTGTTTTGGTGCCAACAGGCAGTAGCTTTCATCACAGTGGCCAAATATGTAAATTATTATTTGCTAAATCCACACTTGTTTGTTTTCCTACAGACTTAAACCCTAAATCATCTCTGTATTCTTTTAACTATTATTATTTTATAAACATTTGTTAACAGAGTGGCTTATTCGTGTCATAAATGTTTTCTCTATTTTGGGTTCACATGTATGGTACAAATCAGCTGCAGTATGCATGGTGTGATTACTTCCTGCCTGAGGAAGAGCTAGACACATAACTGCTGTAGTCTCCCAGTGTCCCTAACAAAGAAAAGAAATGTTATAGCAAATAAATTGACCTTCTTTCAGTGCCATGTCATAGTTTAGGCTATTGTTAAGACATGCTGGTATTAACATTAATGAGATGTGTGAGGTTCTGTCTTTATACATGTTCTTTCTGTCAGCATAAAAAGATTGATTTATGGCTTATTATAAGAAATACTTAACATAAAAAATTCTGTCCTGGCACTGAGCATCATGTTCAATCAGAGCTTGGAGAATGCCAGCCACAAGTAATGTACTCACCTGTACTTGTTAGCACATGTCCTGCATCCAAGAATGCCTTCATAGATTGCTGTGGTGTAAGAACAGTATGTGAGAACCAGCTGGTCCTTATTACTCACACTACCATAGGGCAGATGCAAATATAGTATGCCTTCAGGCTTAGAAAACAATACCCTAAGTCTTGTGAAGGTCATGAAAAACCCCTAAACCTGCCTTAGGGTAATATGCCTAGTGAATACACTCAACCACAGTATAACACTGATTTGAAGGTATGAGGATTTGGGAAAAATAAGACTGCAGGAGTGAAAATAAGAAACATAACATTTCATCTTCTTACTTTTTCTTCCAGTAGTGATTTTCTTTATTAAATTTGCTTCATGTTGATTATTTACTGAGAATGAAAAACAGTAGAAAGATTTTTCTCTTTCTTCAAACTTTGTTTGATACCTCCCCACTGTGAACCTGGCACTAATGTGAGAAGAATTTTGTGGATAATTGAAGAATGAGGGCAGGTAGGTGTGGAGCAAGTCTCTCTTTATTTGTTGGTTTTGCTTTTATGATTCTTATTTTTAACTCTGAGCCTTCTTACTTTAGTGTAGTTTTTATAAACTTGGTGACATGGATTTAGAAGCAAAGATTATTTTTCAGCTTGTATCTAACATCAAAAGATGTTCTGAGAAATCGCATTACAGTTTTCAGCTTAAGATTTAGTTATCACATACTTATATATAAATACAGTTCTGGGCCCAAATCAGAGGCAGCATAACATCTATTTTTGATTAATCTCTGCTAATAATCCCTTACTCTCCAATGAAAATTGCGTTTGGATCTATCTACATAATTTGACTTCTTACTACTGGTGCTGTCTCTTCCTTGATCACCAGAATAGAGAATATGGTGTCTTCAGTTCTAGGAAAAAGTTCTTTTTGCCTTAATTTCTTGTTCACCTGAATGACAGTTTATAAAAATATGCAGTATATAACAATATATGTTTGCAGTGGATACTGTATGTTTTTACCTGGACTTGCTTTCAGCTGTATTAAAATAGAATGATATTTCTAAATTTCATTATTTTATTGCTTTTTTTCTTCCCAGATAATTTAAATGTTGATACTTAACCAACAGGACCATGTCTATCACACACAATTTTAAAGAACAGCAATGATATTTCTAATCAGTCAGTGTTTTACCATAGACTGGCTTTTTATTGGTAACTGTTTCTTCTCTTTTTTCTTTTTATTTCAAGAAGGTCAAACTTGCATTCTGATGGAACTTTGATTCTATTATAGATTATTCTCTGAGAAAATTTAAATGAATGATAAGAAAATTAAATTGCAGGACTAAAATTTGAAAATTATCACATCAGTGACACATACTCCAGTTTTCCAGTATATCATCGGTAGAAAAAGATAAAAGGGAAAAAGAAAGGAAAATGCCTAAGTCATGAGTTGATTGCTTGGAGTATAAAATAACACACTTCTTAGCAGCATTTATCTTCATTACTCCTAAAGAGCCTAAATAAAAACTGCTCTTCATCCTGAGACCATTAGTAGCAGCCAAGTTTGTGACATCACCATTGAAAATGTCGTTTACAAGGCTGGACTGATTAAGGTGATGGAACTGAAAAGTACAGAGATCACCAGTTTAAAAACCATGAGGTGAATGAAATATGTGACCTGCCTGCTAAACTTGTATGCTTCAATATGTCGGAAGTGCAGTGGAGGTTGACATGATTTGACTGATTGTGTTATGAACTCTTGGGACCAGGAGAAGGAAGTTAGGTTTGTTATGCTAAGACATCTACCATAACCTTGGATGCATCTTCTTTGTTCAGCTCCAACTTTTTCTTTAAATTGGAAAAGGTGTTAACAGCTGAGGTCAGTAGGCTTCACCTTAGTCCCTGAAGAAACCATGGAACACTTTGTCATGGGGTCTATTTCCAAATATGTGAATGATGCAACACAGCTTTACCAAGGGCAAATCCTCCTTGATTAAGGTGAAATGACTGGTTTTGCAGGTGAAGAGAATGTAGTCGGTGTAGTGATTCTCTGATGAGCACTTACTCATTGCTATTGATCTAGATGGGACATCATCACTCCCTGAAGTTGTGACATTACCAAGGAATCTGAACCCTAATTCTGAGAAGGTGTGCTAGCTAAATTAAGCTAAGTTAAGCTAAATGCTTAACTCACACTCTTCCAAAACCTCCAGAGCCTTACTTTATATCCACCTGAGGTCACCAAAACCCAGCAGTAACTGTGCCGTTTGTGTCATAAATTCACTCACTAAAAAGAAGCAATGTTGGCTTCCTGTGGTGTTTAAATATAACCGTAGTAAGTTCTAGTGGGAACACATGCATATATACAGCATCACTAGAAAATCCAGACTTTTCTAGTTTCCAAAGCTAATCATCTGAGTCTGTATATTGTAGTGCTGGTTAAGCCTTATTGGAATTTTTTTTCTGGCCACTTCCCATGGCAGTTGTCCTGTTTTTTGAACATACATTTGCTACTTCCTCCCTGGACACTTTAAATGGCTATTAGCTAAAACTGACTAAACCAGATTTGGCTGGTAAGTCTGTTCTAAGCAGCTTGCATGGAATGTTAATGCACAATTCACAGTATTCATTACTCTCTGAATTAGGTTACTATATTTGACATTACTCTAAAACCCTACTGGGAATCCTGGAATTTACCTCAGTTTTGACAAGATTAGAGAAACATGGGGCCTATCTTCTGACCGTACGCAGCATGCAGACTATCTAGCCCTACTTTGATCTTTTTATTGGAAACACTGGGCACCTTGAATCTCTTAAGAGTTTAGACAGCAAACTGGCTCATCCTGGAGATTTGCCCA
>JBCJKH010034510.1:0-37303 GCA_039877255.1 Loriculus beryllinus
TTGTAGGTGGACAAAGGAGGGATTGTTGTACATCAGGGCCCCTATGGGACCTGATAGATAGGTTATGTTCCCATTGCACACAAGGTGGTCATAACCTCATGCAAAGACAGTTTCAGTCTGCATTTTTGTAAGGGCTGTGCCTGGCTTTGTGTAGCATTTCCTCTTTATGCATAGTACCTCTGACTTTCTGGCTGCCCACTGCAATAGCAGGAAGCTGCACTGCCTGTAGTATAGACAGCTCTGCATCTTTCCTCTCTACAGCCCACCATATGCCCAGGTCTGTCTTGAAGCAACTGGAGCTTGCTCTCTTAGAATGAAAAATAACTGGTGACAGCTTGCAAAATCCCTGCAGGCATCTCCTAATTGCAGAATGGGATTGGAAGGAACCTCTGGAGATGACCTAGTGCACCCCCCTGCCAAAGCAGGTTCACCTAGAGCACGTTGCACAAGATTTTTTAAACCAGATTGCTTGCTCTTTTTAGGTTTAGGGAAACACAGAAGAACACAGGGAGAAGGGAACTGGTCAATCAGTTGTCCAAGTTAAATATGACAGGCTTAATCCCCACCTCCACTGTGTTTGTCTCCTCCTCCTGCTCTGTCCCCTCTTCTTCAGACTATGGAACCATAAGATCATCTTTAGATTGGAAGCCAACCATGTTTAGGACATCCACTGTGATGAGGCGTGGTCTACTCTGTTTCTGGCTCACAGTGTGACTGGGCAGATCACTTGGACTTTGTGCTTCAGTTTCCCTTTTGAGAAATGGAAATGGTGATGCTTCTCTCAAGTGTTAAATGATCTATACGAAGTAAATACTCCAGATAAACCGAGTCTTTTTGGTCACTAAAATGTTGTAACCAGGGGTGATGAAGCAGTAGGACCAACTGGTATAATGCAGAGATTTCTAATTCCACTGGGTGGCAGTTGAGATTCTTTTTAGGTGAGGAATAATGTTTTCTCCTTTGGCTTAAAGGCAGCAACTTCTTTGCTAGAAGAAAACAGACCGAGAACCAAGCTACTGTAACCTCATGAGACTGTATCCATTTAAGATGGCAGTTTTCCTTTTGCTTAATACAGACAATAAACCAAGATCTTTTGAACTGAAAAATCCATCAAACCTGCTGGGTTTGGATTGCCAGTCACTTATATTATTTTTAAAGGCTCATAAACCGAAACCACCTCAGCAGAAATCCACACTTTTATTTGAAGTATTTCCTGCTGCAGTCTCTATGAAAACCCGGACATGAGATATTGTGTCTCAAAACTATATTGGTCAGGGAGGCAGGTAGCTAAACAAACATTTGCTGTTGTCTGTAGGCAATATGATTACTTCTGCACCTCTGTATACCACCTTTCCTCAGCTGTGATGTCTGTTTCTTCCTTGGTACTTTGTACTGTTTGTACCCAACAGATGAATACCAAGCAGCTGTGCAGGATGCTGAACCATTTAGTGGTTGGCTCGTGCTTTTCTGTTCAAGAGATAAAGAAAAGTCTCTGTAAATCATGGCAGTCTTATGGATTAGTCTGGAAGGTACTGGCAAGAATTGCTCAAGATGCTGCATTGTTCAGATGCTGCATGAGTGTTTCAGGAAGCGCTGCTGTCTGTGTCTCTAATGGAAAACCATGGTCCCCCTAACCCTGCTTGGTGGCTTTACTGTAGGGATTTGAGCTCCTTGTCCTTTCAGGCAGCTCTTCCACAAACCTGAGTTTCCTCATCATTTACATGGAGGAAAGTAGCCCTTTCTCTCTGTGCTGCCTCAAAGTGAGTCACACCATGAAGTTTGTCAGAGAGCTCTTATGTTTCACTCCATATTTACCTGGAAGTGCCTCACCCAAGGATTGCGGCTTCTCTCTTCTGTTCTTACAGAAGTTGTATCCTGAGTATGCTACTCATGTTATTTCATGTTACTGCAATAGGTAGAAAGAGGCTGAAGGTGCTTTGTAGGAAGATTCGCTGTCTCAGAAGAGCTAGCACATCTGTGTGAGGCTGGCAAAGGCAGCTTTGCAGGAATTGCCTTCAGGGTGGGCAGAGAACAGCAAGGCCACTGGTGTAATAGTTTCATGATGGGAGAGTAAATAAGAGCTATTCTCAGCCTAGTCTTAAGTAAGCTGATGTAACCAGGAATGTAACACCTGCCCGACAGATTTTGGCTGTAGAAGAGAAGCAGGCTGCCCTCAGCATGGGTGCAGGATGTCTCTGCAATGCTGTATAAGGCAGGCTTGGGTGTCAGCATATTTAAGACCATGGAAGGGTTTGGATGTGAGAGGTAATGCCACAGATATAATTAGAGGGTGAGAGAGCATGGTGGCTCATTCGTGGGGATTTGAGTGTTAGTAATCTTTGACAAGAGTCATGGATGAAAAAAGAGTTACAAAGCTAAATGAGGCCGGGTTCAACCCTGAGACACTTCACATGTTCCTGGTAAATACATGCCAGATGAACATGCAGGATGATAGGCTCCCTTGTTTGTGTCTGAATTGATTTTTGAAAGGCAATTGATGGCCAGTATGGATGGGCAGAGGACCATCCATCAGGCCTTGAGCATCACAGCAAAGAAGACTGCATGGAGATGCTGAGTGCTGTGCAGGAGTGAGTGGCCTGCGAAAGGAACAGGCTCAGCTTCAGCAGCTCTTTCTTTACTGCCCTGTGATACTACCATAGACCAGTTGAGGAGCAGGTTTCAGCAGCACAGGCTGTGTAAGTAGGTGATAAGAATCTTTTTAGGCTTAAGCTTTATAGACCACTTATTGCTGCTAAGTGGCCCACCAAAAGCTAAAAAAAAACCAAACCCCAGCAAAACCAAAGTAGTTAGGTTCACGGCAGTCCCGTTCATGAAACTGCCATGTCAAGCAGCACTGATACACTGACAGGCAAACAGCAGCAATGAAGCAGAGTTCTCTGCAAGAACAGCACACGAACCCAGAAAAAAAGGTCAAGCCAGGGAAAACTGAAGGTAACCTGAACTCCAAAAAGAAATCAAGCTGAAATAGAATGAAGATTTAATGTAGGTTGGTGTATAGCTGTGACACCTGGTGCCCTCCTCAAATAGTACGGGGCTTTAAAAACTTGCACTCGTGGAATGGAAAAGATTCCTCAACTGGTGGTGAAATTGAGAAAGAACCTACACCTGATCACTGAGCTGAAATACATCACAAGTGCTGGACATAGGCACTGCCCGTGCTGGGGGAGCAGCATGAAGACTTCCTCCAAGAAGCTGTCAAATCCAGGTCAGACCCCATAAGGCGCAGAAAAAGTCCTATAAAAACCTTCACAGGGAGAAGCAAAGCAGGTGGCAGTGGACAGCAGGAAGAGAGCAGCTTATGCCCTGCACAGCAGTACTGAGGCAGGTGCAAGGTAAGTGTGATAGAAAAGGTGTGGCTGGAGCCATTCACCTCTTATGAAGGTATTTTGTTTCCTTCTGGGCATCAGATCCTCCTTAGACTGCAGACTGTCCCCTGCATGGTGCAGCAGTGTTCTGCAACACTCATGTGCACTTGCTCAGCCTGCTTACATCTCCTCGTCCTCATTTTCTCCTTCTGGTAGTGAAGAGCAGAGCTGTGAAGGAAAGCAGCTCCAAAAGCTCTTTGTCTCCCTGCCGCAGTCCTGGCAAGCAGCTGTGCAGTGGCAGGAGCTTGAGGTCTGCCAGTGGTGAGCACTGCTTTGCCACCCAGGCAATGTAAGCTTTCCTGTCTCTTTAACACCAGCTTGACCTGGTGCCACTCTCTTCCCCAAACTGGATTGCCAGAGAGTCCCAGGCTGCTTCTGCTGACTCAGTAGTCTGATTAAACAATTCTAGCTAAGCAAGCAAAGGGATTCAGTGCTGCCTATTTTTGCATCAGGTGAGAGCACAGGGACTGTCTCCCAGGCTGCTCCTTTCCCATCCTAAAAATGAGACCAAATCTTGTTTCACTGATGTTGTTTAATTTTATTCTGTTGTTTGTTTAATTAGAATTTATAGGTAATTAATCTGAAGGTGCTGGTCAGGGGTAAAACTAATTTCGGATGATCACCATACCAGGGGCACCTGCTTTTAGCTGTGCTGCTTCCTTTATTTCAACTTCTTTTTAACAATGCCAGTTCCAACCTTTTGGAAACATGAGCCTGTACCCTT
This sequence comes from Loriculus beryllinus, assembly GCA_039877255.1. Classification (NCBI taxonomy): domain Eukaryota; kingdom Metazoa; phylum Chordata; class Aves; order Psittaciformes; family Psittacidae; genus Loriculus; species Loriculus beryllinus. Next base: position 4,111 of record JBCJKH010034510.1, read on the forward strand.
GTGTATCATGCAATTTGCTAATAGTTTTTTTCCTAGGACGTAGTTACACCACATACACAAGACCATAATTAACGTCTGGGACGAGCATAGCAAAAAAATATGTAGATGAAACCCAGTGCTTGGTAAATATCTTGTACTTAAAGCTGGAGGTCTTTGAGGAGCTGTGTGGGCTGGTGGACTGAAAGGAAAATCTGCGGCTCAAGTTGTTCCTTGTTGCCATTGCAATGTGAGTCCTCGACACATCTTCTGTGTATTGAGCTGGGATTTTGTCTTGTTTATAAAAGACCAGAAGGGTTGAGTGCTGCCTGCCTTACCATATTGTTTACCAGAGGAACAGATAGATGGTTCATTTGTGCATTGCTCAATGTTTGAAACCAAAGACCATGTCATTGGAGCAGCGGATTTTGAGCTGGTCTGTACAAATAGTTGAACTAACTTAGCTGTAATCAGCTTTGGGAAACATCACTTGGAAGGACAACTGTAAACCTGACATTTTGGCTGATAGCAAGTATGTCTGAGCTTGGTAGTTTATTAACTTGAAGTTTTAAATTGGTATCACAATTAGCTTACCGACTAAAAGGTAAATTGCTCTAAGCTGTAACTGTTATAAATGAATTCAACTGTCTCCCCAGAGGAGTTTCCGAAGGATTAACTGAATCAGTTTAATAGCTGATTGTAGTTAAACTAGTGGGAACTATTTTTTGTAAACCAGTCCTTAAGTCTGGAAGGTTTCACAGTGAATTAGGTGAAGGGTTGCATTGCAGCACCTGAGGAGAAGCATCAGAGTCCATTTGGAGCTTAACACACAGTCCTGCTTTGCAAGGAGAGCTATGTGTATCAACAGAGCATTGGGGTTTTTTGCTGTTATTAGGAAGATGCAAAGATCTTCCTAAAACCAGACTGAAAATGCTTACAACACTAGCATCTATTTTTTAGCAGGCTCTTGTAGGTCAATTATTGCTTATCTGTAACACCTGGACAGATGCTTCTGGATCTAGCTGTCCTGGAAATTGTATAAATGCTGTATTGTGTGCACCAGCTCATCTGACAGAAATGTGTTTGAGCATGTCTAATTGGGATGAGACTTAGAATCGTAAAATGGTTTGGGTTGGAAAGGACCTTAGGGTCATCTAGGTCCGATCCTCCTGCAATGGGCAGGAGCACCTCACTCTAGACCATACTGCCCAAGGCTCTGTCTAACCTGGCTTTGAATGCTGCCAGGGATGGAGCATTCACAGCTTCCTTGGACAACCCATTCCAGCGCCACACCACCCTAACAGTAAAGAATTTCTTCCTTGTATCCAACTTGAACTTCCCTTGTTCAAGTTTGAACCCATTGCCCCTTGTCCTATCACTACAGTCCCTGAGGGAAAGTCCCTCCCCACGCCCCCTTCAGACACTGGAAGGCTGCTATGAGGTCTCCACGCAGCCTTCTCTTCTCCAGGCTGAATAGCCCCAACTTTCTCAGCCTATCTTCATACAGCAGGTGCTCCTGCCTGCTTATCATCCTTGTGGCCCCCCTCTGGACTTGTTCCAACAGTTCCATGTCCTTCTTATGTTGAAGACACCAGAACTGCACACAGTACTCCAGAATGGCACAGTACTTGCACTAACATTAATGGTTTTTAAATCCTAGCCTAAGAAGTAGCAGTCAGGGTATGCATTATACTAACTGTCCTCTGGCTGAGATTGTGAAGGTTGTGACACACACATGATGGTACCGTTTTCTTGCATAGATTTCAAAGAAAGCATTATCTCAGTGCTGAGGAAGGGAAAAATATCTTCAATGGTCCTGCTGTGTATAGGCAGAAAAGGTAAGTGTGTGTTGCAAGACAGTGGCAGCGAGAGCACGGATTGCGGAGTTTGTAGCATCTTTGGAGAAGATAGCTCAGGTTGCATCTGGATGCCTAAGGGAATGCTTTGGGTTCAAAATATCATCTTGGATATTGATGTTAATGGGAACAGCTGTTCTCTAACTTGTGCAAGTGTAAACAAGGTGTGGTTTAATGGGCACAAAATCATCTGTTTGCAAAGAGAAACCCAACCTCCCCCACCAGATGCAAGCTCCTGGGGCAGGCTCCAGCTGAGCCTGGCCTGTGTACCAGACCCACACTCAGTCTGCCCCCACACAGTGCTGCCTATGTCAGTACCCAAAGTGTGGCTCTCTGGGCCTGGCTCCTGCACAGCAGGCTGGCACTCCACAGCACTGCCTGTGCGCCTGATGCTGAGCGCGCCATCACCTCAGCTAGCACAAAATGCCATGGACTCTTTCAGATCGTGAGATATCTATACCACTGATCAGTGCTTGATATCTGGTACTATTGAAACCTCTTAGCAGAGAGATTGGTGAGGGATTGTGTACAAAGATTAATTTCTGCTGGGTCAAGGAGAGAATAAGTGAGAATCTGGGCAGCTTACCCTCATTCTGCCTCTGTTGCTAGGGTTTGGGGGTTTTTGGTCTTTTGTTGTTCTTGTAGTTGTGGGGAGTTTTGTGTTGTTGCGATGGTGGTAGTGGTTGGGTTTTTTGTTTGGTTGGATTTTTTTGCAGTTAAATGATCTCCATGAACAGCCTTAGTTTGACATTAACTCTGCTACAGTAAGTGCAAGATACCATACCAATAACCACAGTCTGTCGGCTTGGACCTTCTTCCTAAATCGACAGAGTGGTCCTCAGTTTCTGAGGAGTTAGTATAGAAGGTGGAAAGCAGTGTGATGTACTCCAAGTTCACCCTCGGTAAATTCACTGAGCTGCATGCACATTGCACAGGCAGACTGCTCAAGAACGGCATCAGGCTCTGCTAACTCTCACCACAGAATCAAGCTCATTAGGAGCTTGTAAGCCTCAAAGGATAGTCCTTTATCATCATCTTTAATTATGAAATCCACAAGATACAAAGCAATCCCTGGCTACAGAACACTGGCAGCATCTTGTGTTTTAAATGTAAGTGCCCTGTTTGTTTTTTTCTACTATACCACTGGTGATACTGCAAAGCTAATAATCTTAAGTAGCATTTACCATTGCATGTAACAAAGAATTGTAATGACATCCTATTTATATCTAAAGAGGCTCTGTGGATGTGTCACCCCTGTGTTTTGATATAGCTGTCTCTTAAATATCTTCTGATAGACATCTCTGCCAATCACTTTGAGGCAGTGGGAGTAAAATCTGTGAGGACATGTAACACAATACTGAGCACTTTGGTTTGACTTGGATTCCTGCCTCAGTGCTTGACCTGTACTTTGCTAGTCAGGTTTGGGAGGGATTTTCTTTGCAGAGAAAGGGCTGTGCTGCCGCAGGATCATTATAGCTGTCTATCATCATGAGACAGTCCACAGACACACAGACTCACAACCACATGTGGAGTGCTAGCATTTGCAGTCTGGTTGGACCAGATACAGTAAAGAAATAAATACTAAAAATAAGAGGGAGAACTGGAGCAGAAGGAAAAGCATAAGAGTGATGTGGGGAAGGTGCACTTGGCTATGTAGCCCTGTGCAGGTATGGATGCTGCATGAGTCATCTCGCACAGTCCTTTGGGGTAATGTCATTGTTACCACTATGATTCAGGTGTTAGGAATGAGGATGTAAATGCAGGCAGCCAGCACAGGCCCTTGTGGCTGGCCAGAAATTGTGTTTTCAAATCATCAAAGTAGTCTGGAAGAAAAGACCTACCTCTACCCTTAATCCTTTGTCCCAGCTTCTAACCCAAAGAACCTAAATAAGAGCAAAAGCTGGTTGTCCTCAGCAGGTCCCACCAAACTGGGAAAGCTGCAGGTGAAGTGGCTACAGGATCCAAAAGATAATTCCCATCACAGCAATTTTTAGGAAGGTCACACTTCTCTCATATTTTGAGAAATTCCTTTCACTGACATCTTCATGGTTTTAAATGTGTTCTGGTGGATAAAGAAGACAGTTTAATTTGCAAGTGCTGTAAATCGTTTCATTCAAGAATAATACTATATTATGTTTATGCTGAAACTTCTGTCTCAGGATGCAAGTGATCTTGCTGTGATACGGGTATTGTAACAATAATAACTACCACACAGATGGGGAAATAACAGCTAACCCAATGTCACACAATTTCCTCATCATGGCAGGAAAAAAAATCAGAATCTCTTGGTCTTTGGTTCACTAAACAAGATCTGCTGCAACAAGAAATCTTTTCATAACTGTGATATGGCTAACAACATTTATACACATTAGCAGCTGCTGTCTATGTAGTCTTTTATTATAGGTGAGTTTGCCTCAACTGATAGAGAAGTTGACTCTATCAGATACACTTTACACTGACACTTTCATTACTAGTCTGCCTTGTCCCAACTTTCATTTCAGTCACACTTCGGGTTTCTGAGTTTTTGTAAGAAGAAATGCAATCTGCCCTGAGAGTGAAAGAAACAAAGCAAATCTCCCTGGTGTATATCATTTGAATTATCCTACCCGGTACCCAAGACTGATGGTCATTGTAAAGAAAGGTGTATCTGTCTTTTCCTGAAGCTTTTTATTTTCAACGGCAGTTAAGGCTAGAGCTTTTCATTTTACATTTGTAAAGTGCAGCCACTTAAAGCTATGCAAAGTGACTGTATTTAAAAACTAAAAAAATTCCTTCTATTTCACACTCATAAAAATGACCATACAAGGTTGTGGAGTGATTCAGGAAATTTTATCTTCTTCTAGCCCACTGTTTCTATCAGTGTAGAAGACTGAACACGCGGACATTCAGCTCTGTCAAAAGCAAAACTCCATGATGTGCTCTGTTTCAGCAAATACTGATCTCCTTTGTAGCAAGGCTTTCTGCATGTATCATCAGTCACTTGACATTCTGCATACCCTAGAAACCCAGAAACAGCATCATCAATGCTAATTTGTTTATATATTTTGAGGAACTTCATTTATGGTTTGGCTTCGTCACATTACTTCACAAATTAACTTTCAAATGCCTGACTGAACAGAAAATAGACTGGATACCAGCCAGCCTGCCTGTGGCCTTACTGGTTTTTTTTCTTCCTATTCCCTATTCCAGTGACTCAACTCGCCCACAACTCTAGGACCTCTATAGTACTTATGACCTCCCTGGGGCTTACTAAAATTATTCATAGCTATGATTCACTCACTGCCTGACACAGAGGGCTGTGGGTTCACGATGTATGCTTTGAAGTAAACTGCTTTAGCTGTAGGTTTAATCCAGTAGATGGAGCAGCTGCCTGACACTGTATCGTTGTCCTGGGTAGCATGGTCTGGTGGCCTAGGGCACCTGGTAGTTATTGGCAGAAATGTGACCATTCTTTGTTAGTGTCCACGGGCAGCAGAGAAAGCTCTTGTTCACTGGTTGCTTTGATGAAGTTCTATCTGTTAACTCTTCCTGCTCTCATATGCTCCCATTAAAATAGCTCCCAACCTTAGAGATTGTCATTGGGCTCTTGGAGCTGGCAAGGCAGACGGGGATCTCTGCTACAGGTGGTGTAAATCTAGTGTGTCACCTGACACTGGTTTGGCTGATGGAAACTGATCTGAGATCCAGCCTGCTGTGAGGCTTAAGAGAACCAGGAAGTACCTGCTCATGTTCTATATTTACCCGTGACTATCTTTAACTACAAAGATGGCCCAACATTCCTTATGAAGATCCCCAAGCTAGTGGCTGTGATGTATGGAAATGCCTCTTGCCTTGCATATAAGCTGTTCCGCATTGTCCTGTAGGAATGGGAAAGCAAGGCAAACAGTATTCCCAGAACCTTTTGTGTTGTTGTTATGACATTTCCCCTGCTCCATCCTGGATCCGTGTTCTGCCTCATCTATCCTTTTGTTAACCTTCTTAGATAGTGTTCTGTTCTGTTGACTAGGTAAAATGCTACTAAATTTCTTTCCATCTTGACATTGTAACATGTCCTTTAGAGATAATGGTAATTTCAGGCAAACCATGGTATGCCAGGCCTTCATCCTAATACTGCTTAAATGTACATTTCTTCAGGAAACCAAAGAAAAGCAGATAATGATACCATATGCATCTTGACTACAAATCTGAGTCTGAGTGCAAAAACTGTAGCTGCCCTGGACACAGCAGCTATTGTTTGTTGTGTCAGTGCTACACCAGGCAGGTGGCCCACATCCTCACACAGAGTGCAAGAGCAATGACCTTTGCATCCTCTCAAGCCCTGCTCACAAATCCCAGAAAGAGCCTGTGTGGAAGTTCAGGTGTTACGAAGACAATGTGCTGCCTTTCTCTACAGGGGCAAACTTGGATTACTTGCTAAGGTCTTGCTAACTTGCGTTATTTTAAGCTGTTCCACAGACATATAGAGTAGTTGCCAGGGCAATAGCACTATGCAGAGAGGCAATTTTTTCTGTTTTAATGACACTCTAATATTGGCAGAAGCCCTTGGAGTGGTCTCCTGTCAGTTTGGTTTATTTCACCAGCAGAACCAAGGCAAGTTCTAACAGTGAAATCATTCTATTGCTGCATCTATTCTAGAAGCACTTGCCATTATCCAACGTGTGTGGCCCACAGCTTTTCCCCTAGCATTAATGAAAGTTTTTTGGTGTATACACAGGTGTTTAGGATGAACTAATTTCCAGCCTGTTTTTGTTGTCTCTTTGCAGATCTTGACGTGCACCTGCCTGTGCAGTGGATTGATACAGCTCACTAGTGAGCAGGTGCTTCTGAGGCACTGGTCCTCATCATCTCAGCTGATCTTGTTTACTCTGTTCTGTCTTGTTCTTTCATTTGGGGAGCACATATGTTAATTATGACTTATTTCTTTTAGATTTAACAGAAATGGTGAACCATTCCATGATAATATAAAGGGCTTCCAGAGCAGATATTTTTAGATTGGTTTTGAGTTTTTAAAATTTTTTTGTGCAGTCCCAAGCTGCGATCTGTAGCTCTAGAAACACCAGAGCAAGTGTTTGGTTATGGTAACTAGAAAGGCTCATAGGAAAGTGCAGTAGGTTAAACTCTGCAGTGATTTAATTCTGGTATGGTTCTACTGGCTTTTCTGGAGCTTCCCCACTAGGACAGAATTCAGAATCATCCAGGACTTCTTCTATTCTCAGCAGGGTTAAGAATCTGTTGGCTGGTGAGGGCTTTCCAGCTGAGCCTTTAGTACATAGCTGATCATGGTTGTTCTTATTAGGTACCTCCCTCAACCTGTAAGAAAAGCCTTTACTGCTTTTCTCACATCTTATGTTGATGTCATGCTTCCGATGCCTTCCTCTTACACTTTGTGTCTGGGAGGAGTTTTTACTTGACCAGTGGGGCTGAACTTCTTGCTGTGTTAGCTCCTGATGGATGAGGAGAAGCTGAGATAGGTGCTGGGCAGCCATAAGCTGTGCCCTTTCCAGGTCACTACTGACCTGCAGGAAACCTTTTCTTAGATTTGATTGAGATATCTTTCTCTTCTTTTACAACGAGCAGCAAACTTCTGACTCTGAAGTTCTGCGCTAAATCAGTGTATTCAAAATAAAGGTAAGCAGAAGTCTGAGATAATGTCATCCTTCATGAAATCTGGTTGAAGTTAAGGCAGGTGTTATTTTGGAGGTATAGTAAATATCTCTACAATCAAACAAAAATTGAGAGGAATCTCCTGGTTTAGGAGGAAAATGCTAATGGAAAGCAGCTAAGGTGAACTTCCAGGAACATGCCCTCTGTCCAAAAGGAAGAAACATTCAAGTCCAGTGCTGATTTTGAAATATACATTAACCAGATAGTATTACAGGGAAGTAAAGGTTCTTGGACATACCTATGTACACTGACAAGTTTGAAATTACCTTTTCTCAATACGGATGTGTCTCTGTGTATAGCTTATCTGTAAGCTGCTTCTTAAAATTCTCCATTGCTTTATAGTGAGCTGAAAATTAGATAAGCAAGTATGAAGCGTGAGCAAAGTCTCTTGTTGACTTCTCTATACTATAATGAAATTTGAAGCACCAGGATTAGTTTTGCTGAACTACATTCTGAAATATCTGTGTTTTATTTTGCTGCTTTAGAAACATCTTGCTCTGGTGAGAAACTCAAAGATGCTTTAATTTCCTCAAGCACCTTAGAGATATACAGGTAGTCCAGACTATAAAAATGCTTGTATGTTCAACAGTGTTACCAGCACGCTAAGAACAGTTGAGTATCTGTTACATTATTAGGTACTGTGAAAAATGCATCTCCAAGTAAATCTTAAATATGCTATTATATGATCTGTTTTGATTTATTTAATCAGAATGTTGAAATGTCCAAAAGCCAAGCAATAATATTGTTTACTTTTTATCCTAGAATTATTTTCCAATAGCCCTTTGTATATAAACTACTTTGCAATAACTTACACAATGTGCTACTAGAGAAGGCCAACTGATTCAAGAGTACCCCTGACCATTTCTTATTGCTTTTTCTTTTCTTTGTAATACTGTGTGGTCAAGAGGCAATTTTGGCTCCTGGTGGAAAGAAAAGCATGTGTTGGTTTTTTTGTTGGTGTTTTGGGTTTTTTTGTGGTTTTCCTTCCTTAATGTTTGTTTTCCAGTTTTGGTCAATTATGGTCTATATGATTAAATCAGTGTATGTGGTTTTGATCTGGTTTGGTTTTGGTTTTAATGCAAGGGCTACAGCTATCTTGGATATGGCTGTCCTTGGCTATGCTGCTTCAGCAGCTCTGTAATATGAGCCTGAGAGCTACTGATTCTGAGAAGAGGAAGAAAGAAATCATGACCTTTGTAATATACCAAGCTGCATGTGTTAGCATTATGCAGTATCTTCCTCTAGAGTAGGGTAGCATCTAGAAAGCTTTCCCAGGATTAGCTGTTAATGTGAGAATGCGGAGTGGTTTCATATACCTGGAACAGCACAGTGATACTGGAATTAGGTCAGGAATGAAGATCACAAAGTCTAGCTGTAATTATTGCCTTGGTTAATGGGATAGGTTTTTGAACAGGATCTACTACTTCAGGACTTAGCCTAGCTTGAAGCCAAGGCTGCATAGAAAGCCTACAGGTGCAGAAATCTCCAGTAGATGTGTAGCAACACTGACAAGTTTTATCCTTATTTATTAGGTTGGTCCTGAGAAAAGAGGAACGCCACACCTGACTTGCGAGGACTTTTGCAAGCAGTAGCAGGAAGCTGGGACACGTCAAACTCCATGCAAACACTTCTAATGAAAGTTATTATCGGCCTATTTTAGTGTTTAAAAAATATTTATTGGAATAGGTTGGGGAGAGCATTAGTGCAGATAAAAAAGACAATTGTCACTGTAAGAGAAGGTGAAAGTCTTCTCTGGTGTGTAACTGAGTAAAAGTAGTCCAAGATCTGGATCCCAGCAGAATGGGTGCTTGTAAAATGGTTAGTGTCAGACTGTAGTAGACACAAATGCATGAACCTTGCTTGCTCATTAGCTTTTAATGCTCTCCTCTGTCATAGTTTTGTATGTATGGTATTTTACTTATTCATGCCCAGGTGATATATGTGAATGAGAGCTGGCAGCAGCCGCTGAATAATGGATGAAACACCAGAATGCTGCTGGTGGCAATCTCTACAAGGTGAGGATTTGCTGCTCTCCTGGCTGAGCTGCTTGCTCAAATGCTCTTCCCTGCCAATAGCCAGAAACTTCCAGCAAGTCCTGAGGCGTCCCAGTGAAGAATGTCTTTCTGCAGAGTATACCTTGACATCTTGCATTATGGTCTGTTTCATTTTCTAACTGGTTGCTCCCATTTCTGGTGAAGAACCTGACCAGTGCTGGTCTATAAGAATAGCAGCCCCATCATTTTCATTACCTTTTGTGCAATTCCAAAGTGCATCCTGTAAGGCTTTCATGACAATTTCAAATGAATAAGCTTTGCTATAAAAGTAAGTAGAATGCTTTAATTAGAGTAACAGGCTGGCTGAGCTCTGAATTCAACTGTGGCAAAAGATCACTGAAAAGCTTCTGCCCTTATCTGGCCTTAATCATTTATCTTGGTTTCCAGGGCACTTGGAGGCTTTATTTTGAATGCTTCACAGATTACACTGACTAATATGAGTGCAGGGTCATTAGTATAATAAATCTCAGGTAAATGCAGAGCTAGCTTTCTGAAACCTTTCTATATTTGATGTCTGGTATCCATTGCTTTAGGAGTCTATAGACAATAAGGGTTGGCACCTTGTGCAGGTTGCTGGTACACGTGCTAAATGCCATTTTTTTAAGCAAAACAGAGCCAGGCAGCCACAGCTTTGGCAACACAGCTGTGTAATACACTTCGCTTGCCCTGGAGGAAGCTGAGCTCTTCCTTGCTGAGCACCAGTCTATTAAAGACAGCTAATGCTAAAGGTCTGATTACAGTTCAGTGACTTGTTCTCACAGTGATTAATTTTTCTCTCCACTAACTGAGGAACTTACTTCTATAGCACAGCTGACAAAATAGGTATTTATAACCTCATTTGTAGGAGGACTGGAAGTTGGCTGAGCTGCAACATTCTGGTTAAAAACATCTGACCACCATCACACAAGCTGTGGTCAAGGACTCACTCTGCTTCCCATTTTGGCCAGGCAGGACTTGACCCCAGTGGGACTTCATTTGCTTCACCCCTAGGCTGGTAGTGTGTGTGGGAGGGGTGCTGGTCTTCTCTGCCTGTGTTTTGCTTTTCTGCCTTACCAGATAGGAAGGGCTGGAGAGCTTGTGGAGAGGAAACAGAGGATCCAGCCCATGATGTGACTATCAAGGGTACAATCCAGTGACATTTGTGGTAACCCAGCTGCCCTTTCTCTGTGGCTGCAGAGAAGCAAGGAAGAGCTCTTAATGCTTACTTGCCTAATCCCAAATTATTGGGGGTATCCCATAGTCTAGCAGTGACAGAGAAACAGCTACTCCACATCAACGGAAGTGATTAAAGAATACCCAAAAGCAGTGGGTGTTTGAATTCACACCAGCAAGATTTAGTGGGCCTGCCTTTGGGCAGTGTGATTAAATTGCCTCCTAGTGAGTTTGTTGCTGATTCCGTTCTAGCTTGCTCTGCTGCTGTAAGCTGATGGAGATATCTCTGCTGGCTCCCTCGCTGTGGCACACAAAGGCTTCTCTGTATATGTGTCTGTAACAGTGTCACTATTTATTTTTCTTTTTTTCCTTTTATTTTTTTTTTTTAATCCTTCACTCCCAAATGATTCTTCACAGATTGCTTTTCCCTCTGCATAGCTTTGTACAGATAACACAGTAGCCAGAGCTGTGGGGGAGAGAATTAACACTCTGGTCCTCACTTTGGGCTTAGTGACCAGATGCACATGGGGGACTAGGCTCAGGGAAGACTGTGCCCCTCCACTCCTCACAAGGTTCCTGGTCTCTGTTTTGTTTTTAAGGCTAAGGAAAGGAGAGAAGTGATATAGCGTGCCTGTGTGTCACCTCATTATTGGGTCATCTCAGCAGGATAGACAATAGCAAACACAATGCTCCTATGGCAAAACTGTTTCCTGTTTATGGCTCTGTATATGTCAGCTTTCCTATCAGTTGTTGCTCAGTTCATCTCTATCCAGAGGGTACACCAGCAGCTGCTCCCTTTTTTTGGTTCTTTGACATGTGCACAGCAGCTGAGTGGATGAAGATCAGCAGCCGGTCAGGGTAGATCCTATACAGAGTAGAGGGGTTCAGCTGGCTGCCAGCCCTCTGCTGTACCGGTGGGGGACCCCAAAGTCTTTCTGTAGGATGAGGTGTGAAGGATGACATCAATGTAGCTGTGGGAAATACTTGTCCTCTGCAGACCTTCAGTGGCACCTTCTTGACCTGGTCAGTGCTAATAGCAGACCTGTTTGGTGCTGCAAAGTCAACTGCCGTGAAGGAGGAATTGAGCACAGGGGTTGAAGGGAGTTAGAAAATTGGCTTCCTTCTCTGTAGAAGTTATTGCACAAATAAGCAAGGTAAATGATCCAGAGGCTTTCCTTTGGTTGCAAAGATGTTTCTTTCCTACTTACTCTGAAATTTCTTACCTGAATTTTCAATGGGTTTTGGAGCATTCACAGGCCTTCTCGATTCCCCATCAGTCCAGGGAAAATTACACATCAATGTCTTCCATTCAAGAAAAAACTAATTAAGAGGTGTGGGGAATAAAGTCTGCTTTCTAATCCCTCTCTTGGATACTGGATTTGCACTTCAAAACGCCTGCCTATGATTACTGCTCCTCCTTCCAGTGGAGAAGGTGGCCAGCCCCAGTGGGTTGGGCTGGGCTGGGCTGCAGTGCTTAAGGGAAGGAACTTGGCTGCTTACTGGTAATCAGCTGCTGCTGATAAGGTCTCAAGCAAATGTCTTTAAGCAAATACTTAGCAAATGCCCAGAGCTACTAGAAAGAAGAAAGTATCTGAAGCAGATTAAACAATGTTTAGCCCTCTGTGAGGTGGTGATAAGGGCTGGAGATGCAGGTGCATCCCAGATCTGCTGGTACAAAGTATTGCTTTTGGCATCATGTAGGGTTTTTTTTTGTTGTTGTTGTTGTTTTTTGTTTTGTTTTGGGGTTTTTTTGTTATATCTCACCATGTGTGGCTTCCCTCTGCTTTTAGAATAGCCATGCTCACCTTTAATCCACAATTGAAATGCTGGTTCAGCAACTGACATAGGCTGCAGTGTACCTTGCCCCCTTAAACAGCTATGGTACATGTTGCAGTCTTTGCCTGGGCTGACTCAGAATGAAAGAGCACTTTGGCTTGCTTTACTTCTTTAATCTTTTCAAAGAATAATTTTTCTTTAATCTGGTTTTCCCGATTACCCAAAGCAATGACTTTTAACACTAACTGGAGAATCCCACTGAGTAAAAAGATAGGTTTAACCATGGTTTTGGGCTTAATATTTTTGAACTCTTTTTGCTTTTGTGTTTGTTTATGCTTTTACCAACCTGCTTAATCTCTCTGGAAAGAATTAGAGCACTTGTCCAGCATGCAGTTGTCTCCGAAGTCCAACTGTAGACTCAGTGCAATGCATTTCGTGGGGACTTTCTTCCATGGACTCCTTCCAAGCCTGTCCTTGAACGTTCTTCCCTGGTCTCATCTGTTTCATTGCAGAGTTTGCTTTTTATCTTTAGTATAAATGGGCATTGTTCAGTGGCAGAAAATAATCAGACCAGAAAATCTGGCATTGTTCCATTCAGTCAAGAGCTATTTTTATCTTGCTTGGAAGTGAGAGGGGGAAGGAGAAACAAGCCCCTCCAGCTCTGTTTCTTAAACTGTTTTTTTCAACATCTGTGATGATCTTTCTGCCTTATGGATGCTGATAGTCACTGCTGGAGGAGCAAAATCTCTTATCAGTGTCTCTCAGGTTTACTCTGAGGGGGAGATGAGGCCAGCTGTGCTGGCAGCTCCCTGTGCACAAAGGCACAAAACCCTGTCACATCCCTACACATGTGCCACACCATGGAAGATGGCTACTTTTTACCTTTGAATAAAACACAGAACACTGGAAATGCTGTTTCTGAAGTGAAGAGCAGGAGCCATGGCTTAGGGGGAAAGGCGATGCTTACAAACAAAGCAGCCAGATACACTTTTTTTGTTCTCCCTTCACCCTATTGGATAATATAACTTTTCCAAAACTGTAAACACAATTTCAGAGTTTCCCGACCTCTTGCTTGAAAACATCAAGGGGGAAAAAAATGGGACGGTTTGGCAGGATTTCTACAGGGCTCTTACTTTACTTTCTGGAAGAAGTTCAGGCAGCCCTAGGGACGCTCATGTTATCGTCATTAGTCACCCATGTGCTTGCAGGCTTTTAGAGGCTCCATCTACTCTTGGTAAGAAAGGGGAAAGTCCAGCAACAGTAAATCTGGAAACATGAACACATGCCTTCATGTTTATTTGGGGCTTTTTTTCCTGGGTTTGTGTTGACTGATGACAGAAAAGTTAGGATAGAGAATTCTGCATAGTTACTCTGGTATTGTTTACCGAAAAAGTAGATCACTGTTTGGGACTGCTTTTTAACAGGTCTAGCTATTCACATCTAAAACAGGCTCAGGTCACAGAAGCAGCATAGGAATTTGCAGTTGTTCTCATTGAAATTGGCTGCTGTTTTTCCAAGTACTTTGTTGTCCTTTTTAACTAAAATTTGACGTGTTTATAATGTCCCTGTTTAATTGGTTGAACTACACAGATGTCTGAAGGTGTGATACTCCTTCCAGTGTGACAAAAGCTAATGCAAACCATGCAGACACTGATGCCTCCCAGGGCCAGTCCTCTGCTGAGGTTACTAGAGTACAGCAGAAAGCCTTCTGCTTAGGAGCCAAGAGGTTGACCCTGTAACTTGAGTGTCAGATCCAAGAGGAAGGTGCCAAGAGGATTAAGCTGCCTTTAAAATAGAGCTTTTTGAGTATCAGGCTTTTAGTTACATCTGTTTTGATCGTAAGCTGACTCTAGACTAACGTTGCAGAAGCTTGGCTGCTAATTTTCCTGCAAAGCAACTCTGCACCTCTCTGTGTTGTAAGGTTTTAAAATCATTGCTGTGTTTGAACATATGGTTCATTGCCTGATGGGCTCAGGCTGAGGTCTTGTTGTAGATTGGATGAGTCTTGAGTATCCTGAAAGCCCAGGAGATGGGGTAAACAGGTGCCCAGCTCCAAGATTTTCAATAGTGATAAGGAGTTAATGGTAAAATGTGAATATTCAGACATTCCAAATGCTTCAGTTTCAGCAATTTATTGCTACTGTGGGGGGAATGCACACTGAACACTGCAGCTGTGAAGTTTTATCTGTTGAAGTGTATTTATCTGGTTGGCAGGGAAAATGGCTTTTAGTGCAGTCCTTCTCCACTTGTGGTCTGTGAGATATGAGCAAATAAATATCCAAATGAAGAGGAAGAAAAAATAAAGACCAGACTAAGCAGACAAATTGAGGGATTAGGAGTGAACAACAGCGATAAATTAACCTAAATTTTATATGCTTGCCACTGAAAGCTGTGTGATCTCACTATGTAAGATTTTTTTCAAAGTCTTAGGTAATTTTTCCATTTAAAAAAGAAAAAAGAAGTTAGGAAATGCTAATCTAGCTTGTATCTATGAATAAAGTCTTCTTGATAAGCTTTCCAACCCATGAGTAAATGCTTTGAAATCTTCCCATATTTTTAATGGAGCTGAATGAGTTTAGTGGTAAATATGCAACAAGTGTAATGCCTGTTTCCATTCTTTGTTCCCTTGATAGTCATTTAAACAAAACAAATTCAGCGCACACTAATAAAGTGAGTAGGTAGCTATTGCAGCTTAATAGCTTGTGCTCGACCATTTTCCTTGGCATGGAGTTTAAGGAGTGTTTCCAGCTCGGTTATGTCTGTATCATGGGCTGTTATCAGGAGTTGCATTTCCCATTGTCAAGCCCCAGTGCTGAAGATATGCTGCTCCTTGAGAGCATGGGACTGCTCAGGAGACAGGTTAAACACAACGGATATGCTGCTCCCCATGGCCCATTGTTGTTGCTGTAGCCTTCTTCACTTGCATTCAAAATGTTTTCAAAACAGAGTGTGTACTGGGAGTTTGCTTTGCTTTGCTTTCTTTTTTCCTTTAAGCTATCATTGGCAATTGCTTGTGTCTAGCTAGACTGCTTCTCAGCAGTTTTCTACCTCCTTTCTTCAGCTTCATTTTACAGAGGAGCAAGATATGAATGTTTTACCCATGGTATCTTGTGAATCCAGTGCTCTGTGTTCAATGTAGCTATCCAATAACACACACAAATGTTGAGCAAATCTGCTTAGCTGCAAAGAATGATGACAACATGTACTCTTTCAGGTCGCCTCTGGCCCTCTGGAACTTGCCAAGTTCTGCTGTGGGGAGCCAGATGGCTGATAGGGCATGGGGGATGCAGTAGTGCAATAAGGTCTAAAAACTGTTCCCTCTGGCCTGTAGGTAAAAATAGTAGGGACAGATCAGGGAAATGACTGAAAATACTGAAATTAGCTGAGGGGATCCCTAATTACTAGAGGCTGAAAAGGAACTAGATAATGTGACAATGCCTCCCATTTTTAGGGAAACTATAATGTGGCTGATTTGCTTAGTGTCTTCTAGCCTTTCTGGTTGGCAGCAGATTGACTGAAAAATTTAGAACACAGTTATTCAGTATGCTGGGTCAAATTAAGTCAATACCAGAGCTGAATTAAAAAGGTCTTGAAACAATGATATTTAGAATATGTTTTGATGCTTAATTACCGATTTCAAAAGGGTTTTAATAGTTATTTAAGCTTTAGGCAATGAGTTGAGTCAATGCAAGATCAGAATTTCTCAGTTATTTTGTCCTTGCTAAGAAATAAACAGTTATGTCTGCAAGCTTGGTTCTAAGGAATAAAAAAGGGGGATTTGCTCCCAAACAAATATTATTACATGCTCAGTGCTGCTGCTAGAAACTTATTCAGCTTTGCACACATCAGTGACTATTGTTTATAACAGTTTCTATAGCTGAACTCTCAAGAGTTACCTTTTCACCTCTCAGAATTACAGTATCTAAAATTCTATGTGGCAAACTATATGCCTTGGAGGCTGGTTTTATGCGCCCTACTCTTTCAAATGGCACAGATCACTGATTTAAGGAATTCTGCACAGTCCTTGCTGCTCTTGAAAACCCAGCCATTGACTCATGGATACAGAACTTGACATATATATATAAACATATACTTATATGTATGCTTAGGGGTTTTTTTACCTTATAGAAAAAATGTCTGCATCACATCTTGCAGCACGTTTCAGATGGGCTATATATTTGTCTTGCTCTGGTACTCTCCAAACCCTGCTTCAGAAGAGTCACGCTCATAGTTATGGTCTTCAGCTACCTGAAAGGTATGACAAGACTTTAAATTAAGGCTTTTTCCATTTGCCCTTTTGGTGGCCAGGTACTGCCTTTGGTATTACTATTTGTACATCAAAACAGTTATCTCCTTTTCAGTGGATGTACTGTTCTCCCTTTATGTAACACCTAATTGCACCAATCTGTACAAGAGCCCTCAAGCACTTTGAGCAGGGAGCAGTGGTGGGGTGTGGATCTGCACCCTTAGAGCATGCTGAGACTGAACCCATGTGTGGTCAGGATTGGTCCAGGAGGAAATGGGGATGGGTGCCTATGGTCTCAGCAGGGAAAATGATACAGAAGTCTGACATCACCTGCAAATTGCTGTTGTTGTCAGGACTCGCTTTTCTTGTGAAGCCTGATGTGCATGGTGGTCTTCTGTCCTGTTAATGCAGGCAGCAATGGGCTGTCTATTCTATTCTCATAAAGGAAGCCTGTTTTGCAAAGAGCCTGCAAGCTTGAAATATCTGGATTTCATCCAATTTCTGTTCCCAGAGGCCTTGTTCTAGGAAATACTGTGGAGTATACACACAGTACCAAGGGGGTGCAGGGAGAAACTCAGCAAGAGATGGGATCATAGAAAACACCTCCAGTCTCAGAGCAGCCCAATTAAATAGCCTGCACTAGGTCTTATAAGTCAAGCTGGAGTGATTCCTTGTTTGTGGAATCCCATTAGCTGGCAAAGGCTCCAACCTGACCCATATGTATGGTCAGCTACAGTTTTGAGTTTAGAAGCTGATTTTTCCAGTCCTCCTGTAGTCATGCATATGGATTTCAGGATGCACCTAGGCAGGAATATTCAACTTATGTTAGAGGCAGCTGGTGAAAAGAAAGACATCGGGAGTTTCCCCACCCACTCTAGCACATTGATAGTCTTCATTTGTCACTCTAGCACAAGGCAAAAGGAAGGAAATTTTCCTCCATTCTCAAGCTTCCCTCTTCTGTTTGAGTTCACAGCAGCTTGATAGGCCCCGAAGTTGTCCAAGATTGTCACTGTTTCCTGTTTATTTTAGTTTACGTATTCACAGACCCAGTTTGGAAAAATGACTGTACCAGAGCCAAGTAGTGAAGTTTGCTAAAGGAAGTTTTGTGGTCTAAGAAACTGGGAAAATTTTCCCCTCTGCTTTCAGCAGACTGGGTGAGCTACTGACAAGTACAACGGAGCCATTGGCCTCCAGGCTCTCTTCTGCTTCATTTAATATCTTTAAACCTCAGCATGCAGAACCAGGCTTCTTACCCATACGCTCCTGGGAATATGGTAACAAAAGTAAATGCACTCCCCGGGAGGGATTAAAGAACCACCTTGAAAAATAGGCAAATTGAGAAAATAAACCATAGCAATATAACCGAGCAAAGGAAGAAGAGCACAAATGTATTAGTCATCTCTTAATTGGTCTCAGAGCCCAATATGCTTAATGTCTTGAAATAAGAAGCCCGTAATTTCAGTTCTGCACATTAGCAGTTTAAAAAGAAATAAAACAAGATCTCCTGAGAATGAAATCATATATATGTTCATATTGTTAAACATGTATTTTTCCTGTTTGCAAATTCCTGTTAAGCTCTCA
Source organism: Loriculus beryllinus (assembly GCA_039877255.1). Taxonomy (NCBI): domain Eukaryota; kingdom Metazoa; phylum Chordata; class Aves; order Psittaciformes; family Psittacidae; genus Loriculus; species Loriculus beryllinus. Next base: position 22,416 of record JBCJKH010034510.1, read on the forward strand.
GCTTAATCCCTCATACTTTATTGCATTCAGGACTTCTAGACAAATTCTTTTTTGGACAAAAGGAAAGTTTTGTCTGGGTTTCAAGGAAACCTATTTCATGTTGATAGTCTGAGTGTGCCACTGCGTCATTAATTTAGGAAAACTTCTGAGTGAATAAGCTTGAGAGTGCTCAAGCTTTGATATTTTCTTTCTTCACAGAAACCCATGCATCAGAGGTGAGAGCAGCTGCAGACCCATTCAATCCAGTACAGCCACCAGGTGCCCATCGGCAGTTGGGCTCCCATCTTTTAAGCATTTTAATTTTTCAGTTGTCAACAAAATCTCTAAATTTTCATGTAGTCTCTTCAACCATTTATCAGCGCAACTTCCCCTCTCCCCATTGCACAGTAAACATAAAGGAAATCTTCGAAGTGGGACTGTTTGTTCAGTGCTTAGTAGATGCTGTGATCTCCACTACAGACCTCCAGGGACTGTCCATTGTTTTCATTCCTTTGGCATATCAGCTGTGCCAAAACCCATCATCCTCTGTCTTCTGTCCAAGGACGTTTCCCCCTCCCTTTCTTTCCTCCCTCTTAGTTTCTTTTTCTCTCATTCCTGCTTTATGCACTGGTAGTATTTCAGCTCTCAGGAGTTATTCAGGCATCCACTTTGATGTGCTCTCTCCCTGCATATGGACCTGGCTTGGAGGCATGAGATCCTTTCTGCATGGTGTGCTGGGGCTATGAAATCTATAACCTTTTGAAATCATCATGTGCACATACTAATTGCAGGTGCAGGGTCAATGCTGAGGGATTGTGGGTGACATACAATTTTACTCAGCATTGCTTACCTAGTAGTCTGCAACTGTAATCAAGCGGATTTACAGTCTTTACTATGTTTCCCATGAGGTGCTGCTTGCAGTGATATTTTTGATGATGGAGAAAATTACACATTGGAAAAAACCTTTAGTGCTTATAATTACATGGCTGAAATTAAACGGTACCATGTTGAAGAGTGGTTGTTATATGAAAATGACTAATAACTGAAATGGCACTTCTAACTATTTTCTCTAAAATTAATGCCTAGATCTTTATTTAGTTATTCCACTAAGAAAGTGTGGAAGTATGCATTTCCATGAATTTTAAAAGTACTTTCTAGCAGTAGATTAAAATGTTAATTTAAAAAGGTCCAGACCAATTACGAAGCCATTTAATTTCCAGATCATAAGTCTAATATTTCTGACAGTTGCTCAAGAGTTTATAAATCAAAATCAGGTCCAGAATCAGATTTGGATGTTCAGGCTGGTTTTAAATTTTGGTTGGATCTAAGATGTGCACCAGCAATGTTACAACTATTGTTGTTGCTCATGATTTCTAGTGCAGGAACCGGCAGGACCTGAAAAAGAAATGGTCCATGACCGCAAAAGCTTTCAAGTGAAGTGGAAAAAAAAATTCCAACAGTGGGATAAATCTAAAGGAATCATGAAGGCACAAGGGTAAGAAGACTGGTGAGCCCTGGATGCAGAGACCTTGAGGCACACAAGCTATTCAGCAGTCATCCAAGGACTATGTAGTTCATGTGGCAGAGGAGACAGGGGAAGGGAACAAGGAAGTTGCTCGGTGTCTATATAGAGCTGTACCTAGGTATGGGGGGCAGCCTGAAGAAAGCATGAAGGTGCTTGCTCTACTCTGTAGTAAGAGGGCAATGAAGCAGCCTTTTCCCATAGAAAGCAGAAATTCAGACTTCAACATATCCTTGCTGAGAGGCCAATGACTGCCAAAGACCAGAGTGGGTTTTGTCTCTGTATGTTAATCACAGCTTGTATCTTGCTATGTTAATTCCAGAACAAAGCATGACTTTCTTCTTCAGTACTCCTGGTCTCTGTGCACTTCATCAGTGCCAAATGTACATGCACCAGTATTCTGTGGGTAACAATGGAGACAGAAGACATATCAATATCAAAGCAAAGGAATTCAAAGAAAGAGTTCAGGAAAGCTAAGGCCCAGTTAGAATTGAGCCTGGCAAGGGATGTGAAAGATAACAGGAAGGGCTTCTATAGGTACATAGCAAAAAAAAAAACCAAACCAAAACCAAAGCAAAACAGACTAGGGATAATGTGGGCTCTCCAGCAGTTACTCTGAGCAGTGCTCCATACCACATAATATTAGCCGTGTTTTGTAGTCAGTGACTGAGGAAAGCCTGGCATTGTCAGGTGGTTTGGTGATTACCTGTGCCTGCTAGGACAAACTAGCAGGGAGGAAAACTGACATGATTCCTGGTGACATTAGGACCTGGCTTCCTGCTGCAAAACCAGGAAATAATATTTTTCTGGAACAACAGTGGACGGAATTCAGAGCTGGGGTACATTCACAGAAGCCCCCACACCTTTATAAGTAGCAGATTCCTTTATAAGTAGCAGTTTCCTGTGCCCAGAGTCCTAGGAATAATAACTAAACACATAAAAGGCTTTTTAGGTAGGTTCATTTTGCCTTCCCTCTAAAAGATGAAGACCATGGGGGTTTGCATGCTCTGGTGTTCTGGTCAATCCACTCCTAAATGGTCCAGCTGATTGAACTCCTACTTGCTGTTAAGGGACATCATTCTACAGTGTGTTTCACTCTGAATTGTTTCAGTATTGAGCTTAAATTTCCTTTGTGATTTCTTTCCACCCCCTTTACTTCCTGGAGCACCTGCAAGACACCTGATGGGTACCTATAGCATGTTAAGAGCAGGGATGGACAGGTGGTACTTTGTGTTTTTAAGGTGAGCTCATCATTGAACTGTCAAAACTACTTGTCTAGTTTTCTACTATAGACAGCCGTAGGTGTGAATTTTTAGTTTTCTATGAGCAGCAATGACATGGGTTATTCCAGATAATTTGAAAAGTTGCTAGTATATATTGTTAAAGGCGGTTTTTTCTTCCTTCTTTCCCTTTATGATTTGTACTCCCATGTTTTTTAGTATTAATAAAATTAATCTGTACTAAGAATTTTAATATTCATCCACTCTTCTATCTGGCAAAATCTGGAATATCAGCTATTTTGCATGTGTGGGATGACGATACATAAGTAGAAAGGTTCTTGCTGTGGTATATACTTGATGGGTTATGTGTTTTGTGTGACTTGAGGGCAATCAAATTACTAGTGCAAGCTTTTGAAACTGCTTCACAGAACATAAATACCTAGAAATATTGAATACAGACTGTACACACAAGCTCTAGGGATTTTGTTTTAGTTTCTAAGCCAAACTCAACTTCATTTGAACATACTGAACTTCATGAATTATTTCTCTTTCTGTACAGTTAAACTCCTCCTGTCGCTGACGTATATACAGTCCTGCCTGATAGGTGCTTTCAACAACTGAAAGTACACCTGCTCACAAATAAGCATGGCTTTCCAGGCAAAAGTCTAGCCCTCGCAGCAAGCTTCATCCCAGGCAGGATGGAGCAATCAACGTTGTGATTTCCACTGAGAAGGGCCTCACAGAGGCTTATTGGTATTTCACTCTGCAGCTGAAGAAACATACAGTAGTGGTAGGGAGCCTTGGGGCAGCTGATTTAAAGATTGATTTTGCAAGCTGTTTCTTACTATCTGACATTCATAAAATTCATCTTGAATAACTGGTTTAAGAGTTCAGTAAGAAAACTCTTGCCAGAAGAGCATCTTGCTGGCTGAACATGTTCAGACCATCTCTTGTGCTACACCAGATGGTACCAGATGCACTGAAAACCAGTAAGTAGTGATTTTTATTCTTTTTTTCCTAACAGTTAGGACCTGCTTTACTCCTTTCCCAGGAATTTTGCTAATATAAGCAGTAAAGTCTCTCCCCAGAGAGTCTCCCACTGGCTTCAGTTCTGTTCTGAGACAACGAGGTAGGATTAAAAGAGCACTATTGCTTCTGGGCAGTCAGTTTGTGGCCAGCCACGTGGTGGAATAGCTTGGTTATAAATTTTAATGTAATGCAGAGTTGCTAATCAGCATCAAACATGTGAATGCCAGAGGATGGCAGATTTAATTGGGTGTTTAAGAGCATTAGAGAAAGCATGTGTTTGAAGAATCAAAGACTGACTTCTAGAACTTCAGAAGCAATCTGAAGCTGGAAGTGTGGGAAGAGGCCAATTTTGCCAAAGGAGGACTTACTTGCTCTGTCTGTCCACATTAGGTAGGATAAAAGTTTTGAGCCGTATCAAGGAGATGTAGGTTAGTCTTCATGAAGATACTGCAAACAGTTCTGGAAACAGTAGAATGCTAGCATAGAGTCATCTGGAAAGAAGGGGGAATTGTTGGTCCTCAGACTGCAAGACTGATGTTGGAGGTGAAGCAGGGCTAACTCTTTCTGCATCAAAAGAAGGGAATGGACTAGATGACTTCCATTCCCATTCACTCTGATCCTTGTTTTCTACTTCCTTTTCATTAACAGCAGAAGTTAGAAGGCACTTGATGAATGAGGCAGGCATTAGTTAGGAGGGCAAAGGAGCCTTTGGCAGCTGAATTAGGTCCTAGAGAAAGGTGCCCCTTCCCAGCCTATGCCATGGAGCTCCTGCAGCTGTTCTGCAGCTATGAGTTGTTCCCAGATGGTGTTGTGGGTGAGCCCAACTGCAGTCTCATTTCATTTCATTTCATTTGAATGCAGTTTCATTAGAACCATGAAATCCTAAACATTTTAACTGAAATTATCAGAATATGAACTCCGAATATGTGATTTTGTCCTTTCCAGAATGCTACATCTTTGGGTGCATCAGCTGCCTTTCTAAAAAGAGGGTAATACAGCATTTCCAGGGAGATTGTATAAGTAAGTTTGTTAATATTTTTAAAGGCTTTGGATGCTGTAGTGATGTGTGGTGAGGATGAGGCCATAAGGAAATGAGTTTTGTCCTCACAGCAGGGTCTGAACAGTGTGCCATAAAGCAAGCCAAGGGCTACCTGCTGAGTGACAAGAAGAGAACAAAATATTGAATGAATACTGATTAAATGAGCACTTTTCTTTCTTTGTTTTGAATGGGGCAGAAATGCCAGAGAAAAAGTAGCACGTGGTAGCTTACTGAAGATTATCATATTTAGTCTCCTTTTGCATAAGAATTGAAATGGGTGATTTGCCTCATCCTTTTGTGAGGAATTTAAAGCATCCCTAAGTTAAATGCCAGTATCTACCTTAAACTGAGAAACAGAAACAACCCAAACAGCAAAAAATAATTAGCTCTGTAAATTTGATGTCTCTGTGTTTTGTCAACTACTGGATCACTCAGCCCTGTACAATGAGCCATCGACAGCAGTGGCAGCCTGGTCTTCTCCAGGCTGATGGGTGCTAGGAAGTTGAAGCTCCTTTGCCAGGATTTGGACAACTGCTGATGCGTAGCAGGGGAATATTGAGGTTTGGACATCCTGGCTTCATCCCAGATTTGGGAGGGGGTGTACTGAAGCAGGCAAACTTTTTGTTCCAGTCCTCATCCTACACTTGTTTTCCCTGACACATCCTAGACACCTTTTGTGGCCACTGTCTTGGGTTGTCCAACTGTGCTGGATCATCTTAGATATAAAATTAAAAAAATAACAACTTCTGATATTCCCGCTCTGCAGAAATGGCCCAAACCTTGCGCTTTTGTTAGACATGTTTGGCAGTTTATGTGTTGCAGCTCTGCCTGCGATATCCTGTAGCAGTGTTGCTACTGGCAGCTATGGCATGAGGCCATGAGGCAGAAGCTGCAGGAAGGTTTGAAATCTCTTGTAACAGCTGATAGAGCTGGAGGAAAAAATCTGGCAAGCATTAAGACCTAAAAATGGACTTATGCCTGAGAGCTCATATATTTGGGTATCAGCTATGCCACTGAGGGTTACTGCATCACCATGCAGAGACCTCTGGTCTTCAGCATGTCAGGCAAGGAGTGCATTGGAGTGCAAGGAGTGTGTTCCCATGGATTAGGAGTGAGTTTGGAAGAGTGTAAAGGCAGCATGAGATTAAGGTGTTCCTCCAGGTCCCAAGCACTGAGGGGCAAGAAATGAGTTGTAGCAACCCTTCTCCCTCCTGCCCTGCTGCCTCATGCACCCCGTCAGCTCTCTCCCTGTCCAGAGGCATGTCACACCAGCTAGCCCCTGCTGCAAAGCTCCCTTGGTTGTTGCTGTGACACTGTTTCAGGTGATGATCCAAAAAGCACTGGAAGAAAAAGACAGGGTTTTACTCTCCCTGCTGACATTCTCACCACAGAGGACTGGGAATGTCAAAATACACAGTAGGTGACCATGCTCTGTTGAAAATCAGAGGAGGGGGAAATGTGTGTATTGAAATGACGATGAAGAGCTACATAATAAACAGTGTGCAATTATCAGGGTTCAGGGATTTCCCTCCTTCCTACCCTACTGCCAGGCATACAAAACCAGAGATCTTTCTCCGTGGGTTGCTGGCTTTTGCATCTCTTACTACCCTGTGGAAGCCGTGATCAGCATGGTGGGAGGAAAAAGCCCTGCTTTTTTCCCAGCCCTCCCTGTAAGCAAACCTGAATCATGTTCTGGCTCCCAGATTTCCTCTGCACTTCAGGAACAAATGCAGGGCTTCTGCCTATCATGCAAGAATTTTTATGGATGATATAACTACCTGCTAAAAGAAAAGGCTATCAGCCTATGCTATGGGATAGCCCTGCTCTTGTGATCAGAATTCAGGAGTAAAGTTGAGCCTTTTAAACAGCACCCCTGTGAACTGTACAGCCTTCTGGGGAGAGCCTGGAGTGCACTGTTCTTCATTCCAGCATCTTGTCTCCAAAAATTCCTGTAACCTTATTTTGCAGTATGTAATCTGGAATGGTGTAAAATGCAAGGCATTGCCACAGCATGTGAGAAATGCTGTGGGCTTCCAAATGAAATGGACTGTGCAATGGATATAGGCCAAGTTATAGGTTTTTATGTGGACACAGCTGATGTAGCGTACATGTATGAAAAGAAGGTATATAGAGGGGCTTCTGTCTAATCACAGCTAGCCTTTACCTCTTAAAGAGAAACCTGAAAGAAGATGCAACCTCCAGTAAAATGGCATTTCTTCTTGCTGTCCCTCTTAGGAAAATGATGCAACACCTGAGGCTGTTCATGCGTTGAACTGATCTCACAGCTGACAGGGAGGCAGGCAAGTGAAGGCGGGACTGAACTGAGTTAGGAGCATAATGGACTTGATGCCTTTGTACAACTTCTCATGATCAAATATTATTGCATCAGCAGAAAAGAAGACCAAAAAAGATTATATTCCCCTGGGACTCCCTAATTCTAGATTCTGGAATGAGTTAGTCAGATGAGAGACTCTTAAAATGAATAGGATCATCTTTTCATGCATGCTCAGGAATTCCTTGCTTCAATCGCAAAAACCACTAATAGACCAGTGGCAAAGCGAGAGCTGAAATTCTCATTTTAGTCAATTCCTGCCCTTGCTTACCCTAGTGCAGTCACATTCCTGCCTGGTGGTCTGGCTCAGCTGCAGCCAAGGACACTGGGTCATTCCTGCAGGATCTTTACCAATGCTGCTGATGCTTGCACTGCAGAGCACCCTGACCAATTACAGATGGAAAAAATCCATATTTTAAATATTTTTTAATGGAATTCATTGCATCCAGTGGTTGGGGCACTGTAATTACACCAATTTGTCACTGTCCCTAGCGTGGCTGCTTTGTAAAATAAACAATGATCTTACAATCTTTCAAAATGTGGTGGCCTTGCTCAGCTTTTTCCTGATTCTAACTATCACCCTTAGCAGGTATTCTGTTAATGGTCCCTCCTTTATTGTGATGCTTGAAATAATATTTGGAATTTAATACAATTAATTTGCATATGTCTTGTTTAATCTATTGGTACTCTTTAGTTCAACCAATATTATTAATGATACTTTTGAGAGAATGTGGATTTCTTTGATATTGTATTCTGCGACTTACTGATTAACAGTATTGAAATCTGGCTGGACTTGTCTATTTGAAATGTCAAGTGAAAACTGCTGGTGCAGCATTAATGGCTAATTGAGTAATTTTTCCCCACCTGAGATCATATATATACAAAAAAAGAGATCAGGGCCTATTTTCTAATGGAGACAGATGATAAACAAACTACTGTTGCATTAACCAAGCAGCACAGAAGGCCCTTTTCAGAGATGAGGTAGGAGGTGAGCTGAGTGTGCCCAGGTGAGCAGCACTGTGGCTCCTTGTAGAATGTCTTCAGTAGTATATTCTTGCTCCTCTGAGAAGAAAATTCCAATGCTAGTAGCAGGGCAGAGCAAGGCAAAGGCAACACCTGCTTGTTCTGCTGCCAAGGCAGCTCAGAGCACAAGCACCCAGCTGTGACTGCTGTATCTTGGTACTACTGGTGAAAAAAAAGTGAATCCTAAAGCGCTTATATTCAAAATCAAAATCCCATAAATCAAACAAGGGTGCACAAAAGTAGAGAGGAAGTGTCGAAGGTATTGAATTGCTTACAGTATATTGTCATCCAAATATTAATACAAACCAAGAATTTCTAGCCCAGGTGCCTTAATGAATGGCCTGATCTCTAAAGCAAGCCCTTAGAGTCCCACTAGTGTGCAGGTGACCTGCAAAGGCTCTGTCATTACAAAAACTCTCACCTGTAATGGATAGTGTACCTGCATGCTCCAGCATCCTCTTCCCAATGGTGACTGTGGAAGGATGTGTGAGAGCCCAGTTTAATAACCCTTTCCTATCTCAGTCCTATCCTAATCTCTTAATAACTTCAGACCAGCTTAAGGCCTGAAGCATAACATTTACTCTCTCTTAAATTTGCATAATTATTTGTAACTTTATCCTCAGTAGCCACATAAATCATCCAGTCTGAATTCTGCTGTGCTCATCAGCACCCTGGGGCACAGAGCTCCTTGTTTTGTGAAGTGCTCACCCTCTCCCATAGTTTTGTAGCCATCGCTCTTTAGAGACACTAGGTGTTTCCCTTGGTGCTGTGTTATGTTCTACACCTTCAACCATTCATAATTTATTTTACTACTCCATCTCTCATTTCTAGCTCCTCCTTATAGGAAGTTACCTGATGTGTGTGTGTGTGTGTGGTGGTAATCACTCCAACCTGAGCATTTCTAGGTCTTTGACTACCTCTGTAATTCCTTCTGGAAACGTTTTGGTCATTCAGCAGTTGGGTTTTTCTTTCAGGATAAGCAGCAATGAGCATGGTGCTACAAGAGGCTAGCCCATTCATTCATTCATTCATTCATTTTACAATATTATGACATTTTTTTGGTGTTTATCTTCATCTCATTCCTTATAAATCTTTCTTGTTTCCTTGTGACTGAAATTGGAGATTAAGCATAGATCTCTGCTGAGCTGTCTAGATTTGAAGAATGTGTCTATTTCCCCTCATTATCTACAAGCTGAGGGTAAAAAAATCTGGTGAGAGGAAAGAAATCAGAATCTGTTTTCTCTCCTGCCCACCTGGGAGTCATTATTGCTCCATGCAAAGTTTTAGGGACTCACAAATGTGCAGTCTTGATCTCACTGTGGTGTACACTTGGGGTAATTAGGAGCAGAAGCAGATTATTAGAAGACCCATAGGTTTTCATTTGAAATAAAATCTGTTCCAACATAAAAGGCTAAGAGATTCTCAGAAATACCAAGCTTGCTCACTCTTCTCGTAGCATTTCTTCACAGATATTTATTTCTGTAACTTGGCAATACTGCAATAAATAAGAAAGTCACAGAATTTGAGGCAAATTATAGTCAAGCATGCAACGTAAGATGCATAACTATGGAAACATTTAAAATCACAGCATTATTAATCTTTAGTCTCAATAAGATTTAGTGGATAATCATAGTTCCAGGCTTTTGCATACAGGTTGATGCGTTTGGATGGCAGGACTTTGTGTTTATAAGTTTATGCTGATATAAATACTTACAGCTTACCAACTGTCCCGTGGATGCTGTTTTATAGTGTCAGCAAGGTTAACATTTATTAATCACGGGATGAAGAAGGAACATGAAAGCAGTAGTGCTTCTCGATAGCTTCTCATTTTACCTTGCAGCACTCACAGGCTAAAATCCACCTGATAAAAGAGGAAAGCTCATGCAGTATTCAGGATACAATGCAGGTGAGAAATTAAATGCATGACAGGCTTGGTAGCCTGCCTAAGTTTTGCACAGTGGGGCTCAGTTGGCAAAAGCCATACCTGACGTGGGACTTAATAAGGCAAGCAAGAGGAAGGGGTGATGGAGAACCTCACCTAAAACCAATTAGGATGCTGAGCTCATACTGGTCTGCAGACTGGTACAAAGCAGAGCATTAACCAGAGCCAGCAGAAACTCTTGTTTCGTTGGTGGTTGCCAGGTAGCGTAAGCCTTGTGAAGGGTTTATTATACAAATAACAAAAGAGGAGGGTAAGTTTTCACTGACATAGAAAGATTACATTGCTGAGGTTCATTTCTGCACACCAGTTTTATTCCTGTTGCTTTTTTCTGTCTTCCAACTGCAAATAGAGAATGTCAGAAGTGGGTGAGGACAAGCAAAGCTCAGCCTGTAAAAAGAGTAGAAACTTGATTTCAGAGTGGGTTTAAGAGATTTCAGAACTTTCCTAGCATAGGGAATTTGTAAGTGTGAGCTGCTGTCTCACCCAGGGCTGCATTTATGAGACTGCTGAAAGCAGTGATCTCTTAGCTGTGGGGAAATATGCACCCTAGAGTAATCACTGTAGTGAAGTAATGTAATGGGTTGGTATGTGGTCCAGTCTCCTAGATTAAAGTATGTGGTCAGCATCCGTGTGTGTTTGGCAGCAGCAGGACACGTGTTTGTGCTGCTGCTGCCACTAATGCTCACAAGGACATGAACAGGTACTCAAGTGAGAGGTACAGATCAAAAGACATTCCCCTGGTTTATTCCAGACTCCTTGTGTGACCTGTTGGCCTGTCTCTGTCTCTTAAGGATTGCAGTTATAGGTGTGGAGGTTTAATTGAGCTGCCTGCTGCTGAAATGCAGCGTCCAGCTCTCAACTGTTTTCATCTTCACATAGCTGAAAATAAATGGTGGGGGCAGTAGGGATGGGTAGGGTGTTTAAACCTTACAAAAGATTGGAGAAGTCCAATTCTTTTTCAGCCTTGTTCCCCAGAACACCAATATCAATCAGGTTTTTACAGAAAACATTTGCTTTATTCTGACTGCCTCAGCTGGAGTTACTGGCCACAGCCAGACCCTTTTACTTCAGAGCATGGCAGTGTGCTGGTCGAGATGGGATCTGACTATTGTAGGAAGCAGCAGGGTAGAAAGGCTGATACAAATGTTGGTATGGTAATAAGGGCTAGAATCGAAAAATCAGTGCCATATCTGCATTAGGAATGCAAACAAGGAGGTTATGGCAGGAGAATCAACCAGCAAGCTAAGTAATTATGATGCAAATCAGTAATAAAAAAAAATACATTACTGTCTTCCTCCACTAGTTGCCTTTACTTTTAGTTTCCTATCCCTCTTCTATGGTACTTTACAGTATCAAATTTGCTAACCTGGGAGAGCTTAACTTATAAAATAATTGTTACTTGCAGCAGTGCCTTCATCATCCCGTTATGTGTAGCATCCCAGCCTGCCCATAGACTCCCATATAAGCTTCCTGCTTAAAAGTGGATTTTACGGTACCTATTGGCTAACGTTTCTGCCCCTTAGGAGCAAGTCACAGGCACTGAATGGCCAATAGTGCTCCATACTGAAATTTATGCTCCTGAATGGATTATATCTATCCTTACATATTCAAAGAGCTTTTGTCTTCCTTGCCCTCAAACCAGCAAACCTTTTTTGACCATAAGGCTCTGAGGGCAAGGCTGCCTCTTGGTGTTGTTTGATGGCATCCAGTACTGTATAAGCACACCTCACTGAGAGCTTTAATTCATTTTAGTTATTCCTGGGAGGAAAAATGTTTTTTGGGGGGATGAGCAAAAGAACTTGGAACAGCTATGCTTTTTTAAAGCCTGCTTGGAATACTTCCTATGCAGGCTGATTTTCCCATTGTGTTTTCTTCCTCTCCTTTGGGACTAACACTGCTTTTCTTTATCAAAAGGAAGGATACATTTGCTCACAGACCTGGGGGGAAGAGACTTTGCCTCTGCTGCCTTTGTTGTGTGCATTTGTGGGGTTTTTAGTCTGGTTTCTTACGATAAGCAAAGCTTATTGCAGTCATATAGTCTGTCTGGCTTCCTACACGAGTATCTTTGAATTTATTGGCAAATTTCATTTTAACGTGATGGAAGCACTTCAGATATAAATGTTACTGAATTTCTGTAAGATTTAAGAAAATAGATGATAGGTAAGCAGGAAGGATTGTTTTAACATCCTTATTTGGGAACAAGCTAATGAACTGATTCCTTACATTAGAGAATCCATATGGAAAAGAATAGGTGTTTGTAATTCTGCCATCTGTGGAGTTACTGTAGAAAACCGGCTTACATGCTAAAGGGTGTACAACAAGTAAAAATTGTATTGTCAAGATGTGACTAGTGGTACATTCTATATGCAAGTGTAGCATACAAAGTATGCTTTGGAGACAGGATGACAGTGCAGCTGCTTCAGTGGGCAGGAAAATACAGCACGTACTGCAGCTCCACTTGCACAATGCAATAGCCAACAAATTTGTAGTTATAGCAAGCCTGTTGAGGAATTTAGGGAATGATTAGCATCTAGTCTTAGTGAAGAGCCTTGAGGAAGGCTCAGTAGCTTCCTGACTTAGTTTTTATATTTGAAAGCAAGCTGCTCTGAGCTTTGTTGGAAATGGTGCGTCTGCAGTATCTCCACTATTCACAGACTCCTTATGTTGCAAATGTTAACAAAGAGCAACAGCATGAAGGGCAAAGGTACTAGTTGCAGAAAAGACCAGTGGGTCAAAATCGCTTCTGTCCTCTCCTATAAATCTTACAGTTCTATCTCCAGGACTAAAACCTAAAACCGCCCGGTATGCAATTTCTGTGTACAACAGCACTAAACTTAAATTGCTGGCACTGCATTACCCTGCGCTTGAAAACCCACTGGCTGTATTTTTAACTACACTTAGGTAGCATGCTGTCAGGGGAGGTTAGAAACTCAATCTCTTTGAATTCAATGATATTGATGCTTCTCTAAATATCAGCAAAGTACTTGCTCTGTGGTGTAGCAGCTTCTGGATTTTTGTGACTTTCCAGCATACATAGGCAAGGAAGCTCCTGTGCTTTTGTCTGTCACAGACTTATTGCCAGACATTACAGAATTGTTTCTGTAGAGGAATGAGAAGTGTGCTCTATTTTGTGACAGTTTATCTTATATAGCTGGAATTCTAAAATCAGAATTTTTCTTTAAAGAGAAAAAAGAAGGTGTTTTTATTCTACCAGATGTCTATAAAAGGCAGTTATGATGAAGGTATGTGCCAGCTGAGAGCAAGTACCCTCATGGAGACATGAGAAAGGCAGGGGAGCATCTACCATTGTACATGCAAATGGCAGGTCCCAACTCTGTGTGGCTGGGGGGGAGAAGGGAATGGGGACCTCAGGGGGAGCACCTGGCTGAGGCAAAATATCATACTGCTACAATTAATAAAAGAACAGGCACACTTGCCATGGAGTATGTGCCCTGTGGTCTGAGACCTTCTTTGGCAGAGTAGTATAGCTGCCCTACACTGTTGCTCTGTGAATAAGGCTATTAAAATCCCTGTTCTGGCTTAAGTCTAAGATCCAAGGCTGCTTGATGGCTTAATAGGTTAGGACCTTTGCTAACCTATTTTTTTGCCCCTGCTTACAGGAGGACTGATATAGATTTTCATTCTCACCCCTGGTCCCTGATCTTACCCCCTAAGGGACATCAGTTCATTGCCCCCATAGGTCATTTCAATTGAGCTACTTGACGTGCCTGGGGGGAGTTGAGGCTTGATCCTGTGGAAAATACTGCAGAGGCAGCATGATGTCTGTCAGAGGAGGAAGCAAATCCTATTGTTCCTAAATGATCGCTATAGTCAGTATTCAAAAGGAGTGCTTATAACTGGAAAGTAATTGCTGTCTAGTGGGTTTTTGCCAAGCCGCAGCCAAGCATTTTCTTTCTAGGAGCGCCAGTGCAGGAGGAAGGGATTGCTTGTCAGACCTCCAGCAGGGAACTGGAAGAGTCACAGTATAAATAGTATCCAAAAACTAATAAAATATGATTTTTTTTCATCGTAAAACTTCAGGACCCTAGTTAATTTTCGGCTGTTTTTCCAACAGCATACAACGAGTGATCAAACCAGTCAACCTTTGAGAACTGGGCTGTTTGATGGAATAATTAGGCTTTATAGGCTGTTTCTTAGGAACTCATTACTGGGCTTACGAAAATGGACAGTAAAGCACAGGCTGTATTCTCAGTATATTTCACTGGAGTTTCACATGTCTACAGCCATTGCACCAATTACAGAGTCTCCATGAGTGTTTTGTGAGTGCTAAAGTGGCCTGGGAGAAGGCTTTGTTCAAACACAATTCTTGGCTTTGGCAGTTTTTGATTTTCAAACGCAAAATGGAGTTAAGGAAGATGGATGGGTAAGAAAAGTCTTTTCTGGGGTGCATTACACCCCTGGCACTGATGGTCAAGATCCCTGAATCCTCATGCTAGACTTGGCCCTGTCATGGTGTGGGACATTCACAAGTCATCATCACTAGTGCCTCCCCCATTGCTGCCTTTGTGAAATGACGCTCGGGGATATATGATACAGCATGCTGTAAAGATTAGTCTTTTAAGGTAGATTTATGATCTTTGAAAAAAACTTTCAGCCACTGTAAGGTGTAATAGTAAGCAGAGCAGTGCAGTAAGGTTTCTTTGGTAGTTGTGTGTATAAACTAATAGAGAAAGATCCTATTAGCATGTATTTTGCCTTGTGGTAATTTATCCAGGCATTTAACCTTGCTGTTGAAATTTCACACCTTTAACTGCTATCTGTGTCAGAAAATGGATGTCACC
>JBCJKH010034517.1:0-22898 GCA_039877255.1 Loriculus beryllinus
GTCACTTTTTTCTCCTGACTATGTAGCACTTATAAGACAGGGCTTCATGATGGCTCACCAAATTGTCAATGGGTAGATACCTGCCTTGGATGACAGATCTATGGTTTGCAGGGTTTTTTGGAGAGGGTCATGTAGTGGTGGTTTTTGAGGTGTTGGGGTTTTTGTGGTTTTGTTTGGGTTGGTTTTTGTTTTGGATATGTTGGGATTTGAGGCAAGAGAGGAGAGAGTGTTGTTTTGGTTTTTTTTTCCCTGAGATAAGACATCAAGGATAAGTAAGACTGTAACTGGATGAATCTTTCTTAAGATAAGTGAAATTAATTTTGAGGATGTGTCAGTATTTGATCAAAAGTCCACCAACATTTGATACTATTTGATACTATTCCTTTAAGAGGGAAATTCATGTGGCACATACTGTTATAGCATTATTAACAGGATGTAATCAAACTTTTAATTTTCTTCCTTTTTGTGACAGGTCTATTTTAGCTTCTTACTTACTGAAAGAAAAACTGAACATTCTTGGCAAGCTGGGATGTTTGCTGAGCTGCGCTGGGTCTGTTGTTCTCATCATCCATTCCCCAAAGTCTGAGAGTGTAACGACTCAGGCTGAGCTTGAAGAGAAGCTTACAAATCCAGGTACTTTATATTATTTATAGGCAACCCAGTACACCTTTTGTATGGAAAACTGTGCCTTGCTGTACTTGAAACTCTTCAGATTTATTGATACATGTGTACAGAAAGGAAAGCGTGGGTACTTTTGAAAACACCATCCCACACAGCAAGCTCAGAAAAACAGGCATTTCAACTGGTAATTTTCTAAAATGATAAAAAAGTGTATCTTACTATTTAGAGATGAAAGGTATAATTCTAGGATCTCAAGTTGCTTTATACAAAATAAAAAATACTGATAGTCTTCTGTTCTTTAATTCTGCATGGGTTTGCTGGTCTGCTTTTTTTTTTTTCCCTTGTTAAAAGTTTATATTAGATGCCAGTTATGTTCCAAGCAGATTTCTTTGCACAATGAAGGTGTGTAGAAATAGGCTGTTGAGAAATATGCTGAAATGCCTGTTCTGTCTCACAGAGCATGTGAAGCCCCCGTAGCTGCTGGAGCACACATACAAATGCCAGGCCCACTTTTATTTTTCTTGCATAAGAGCTAAACTGCCAGCTATTGTTATTTCCTTTAATTGCTTTAGGTGAGAGAAACTCGAGCCTAATACCATCAGGTATGCAAAAAACAAATACCCTGGTCTAAATTTTCCGTTTCAGTCAGACCAAAATGAATTGGAAATACATTTCTTTAAAACTGTAAAGCATTAAATGTTTCTCACCACTCTAATCTGTGAACTGATGCTATAATGTAAATGATACAGCATCCTGGTTCTTCCAACTGTACCTACACAACTCGTTCACCTTTAATGGGATCTAACTCTGTGTTTAAGCTCTTTGCTGCATCCACACACCATGCTTTGCTGAACTGATTATGAATGAGGTGTTATCACTGCTGTCTGTCGTAGAAGACTTTAAGGAGAATAGTCTGGGTGGAAAACAATAAAATAAAAAAGCCATCTTAAATCCAGCTGAGATGTGCAACACTGTGTATTTTACTATGTATTTATTTGTTTGACCTGAAGAACATGACAACATCATCAGTTGCAGACACCCCCAACATCTCTAAAAGCTCAGTGATTTATTTGGATCTATATTCAGTAGCGTATATCTGATTTGCCTGCTAAAATCTTTAAAACATCAAGAGTTTGCACCTTACTATTATCTTATTTTCTTTCTGTTTTCCAGTTTTCGTGGGTTATCTCTGCGTAGTGCTGTTAATGCTTCTCCTGCTTATCTTCTGGATAGCTCCAGCTCATGGACCTACTAATATCATGGTTTACATCAGTATTTGCTCTCTGTTGGGCAGTTTTACTGTTCCCAGCACAAAAGGCATTGGGCTGGCTGCTCAAGATATCTTTCACAATAACCCTTCAAGTCAAAGGGCTCTGTACCTCTGTCTGGTACTTCTGGCAGTATTAGGATGTAGCATTATCATTCAGTTCAGATACATCAATAAGGCACTGGAATGTTTTGACTCCTCTGTGTTTGGTGCCATCTACTATGTTGTGTTTACCAGCCTAGTCCTGCTGGCTTCAGCCATCCTTTTTAGGGAATGGAGTAATGTAGGAGTGGTAGATTTCTTGGGAATGGCTTGTGGATTCACCACGGTGTCTATTGGAATTGTTCTTATACAAGTCTTCAAGGAATTCAACTTCAATATCGGGGATTTAAATAAACCTAACATGAAGACAGATTAAAACATTTTTTGAGGGGAAACTGGATGGCTCAGGGGAAGATGCAGAGCCTTTCATTTCTAGGTCACTGATTCAAATGTGATGCAGGTTGGTAGCTATCCTCTGTCAAATTTGGTGGCCTATGTGAAAGGAGTTGGAGGCCTCCATCCAGTTTCAAAGGAACAGTTGTCCATGTACCCTAGTCAACACAATAAATGACCTTAATTGGAACCACTGATTGAGTCAGCATAGAGACTGATGTATTTCCTTACTGTAAAAGGTAATCAATCAGAAAAGATCTGGGGATATTCTGACAGACCTGTTTGTGAAAGCTTGTGTTGTGGCTTCTGAGGTACTGTTTCTGTGGGCAGAGAACATCAGTTTCTAATGCACTCAATCTGACACCTTTCATGAGTGGTGTATACCTTAAAATATGGGGGAAAGGGAAGAAGGGAGTACAACAACTTGTTAGTCTCAATATAGCAATGTGTTCACTGTCAAGGCTGTGAATTCTGAGACAAATGTTGGTTGAACCAGGGACTGCAGATGTGTCCTTTTTAGTGACTGTCTTGACAACTTGGTCTGCCAGACAGTGAAAACACTCGGGAGTTTTGAATTCTTATACAGAGCAGTGGACCCTTAAAAATCTTTCACTAATTACTTATCATCTGATGGTAGTGTCCAGGTATGCATTTTTCTTTGTAACTTATGTGCATTCAGACATACCACGTTCATCTGAGAGTTGTTAATTGGGAGCCAACAGAATGACTGTGAAGGATGTGGAAATGATGCACAGATTCATTGCCTGTATGGTGACTTATTCGTAAACATCTCAGAACTATTTCAGTGCCTTTGTAATCCAAAAATACTGCATAAATGTGAATGTATTTGTTTCAGATGGCCTATGCTAGTTTAATAATTCAGTTCTACTGTCTAATAATATTGGACTGTATTTAAATTCTGAACACATAAAGCACCCAGAAGAAGCCACACATTTTCAGAACAATTTACCAACCTGAACTAAAACCCTCAGATGCCTTGACAGCTTCTGAAAAACCCATAGTCCTAATGGGAAGAGGTAATCTACAGGCAGACTGCTTTAAGTGATCTAGCATACCTTTATTTTCGTTAAGTGACTAAATACAGGAAAAGGTTTTGTGAAGCAACTAATACGCAGGAACCACATAAAAGAAATTTGAGACAAGCGCATGAGATTTCTTATAGCTCGAAAAAGATGCTCTGAATCTTTCTTTAACATGGAAAAAGGGCGTTAATGTCTGAAAAGGCATAGGCATTTCGAGAGATGAGTTTCAGATAACCAACGGGGAAATCCAGTAATTGGATCCAATAATTCAGACCTGTGCGAACAGTTCAGCCGTAATATTTTGACAAGTAGCACAGAAACCTTAAGCTCTGAACTGTTCAGATTAAACCATTTAGAGAATATTGATATGCCAAAGAAAAAAAGAAAAGTAGTTAATTTTCATGTTCTACTTATATTTGGTAGTTAAAACATCGCAAGTCAAAAACTTGTGAGAAAAGCTTGAAAAGTAATGAATGTTGTTTTCTACTTAATTACAACAATGGATGGGTACAGTGGAACTCAACATCTGTAATTCAGCCCGTTCTTGAAACAAACAACAGAAAAAAACCCAATATGTTTACAAGGCAGTATTTGAAAAAGTCCAAGACATTTTATCAAGGAATGATGAATGTAGCTTTGCAGATGGCTGACGGGAATGTGGATGTTGATTGATGGGGAGTTACACTGCTCACTCTCAGGATGTTTTCTTTGACCTGAATTAATGTCAAAACTCAGCCTCTGATTTCTTTTAAAAGGAATGGTATAAGCTCTTCTAATGGCAGCAATAATCATGAGCAGTGACTCCTAAACATCTGGTATTCCAAAGGGAGTAGGAGCCCAACTGTTACTTGGGAACTTGTTTATAACTCAAGATTGCAGGGGAATGACTCTGAGTTAGCAGAAACGTATGTTGTTAGAGGTCAGCACTGCAGCTGGGTATCTTGGTGAAATAAAGCAGCACTAGCAGAGAAAGGGTCAGCTTCATGGATTTTCAAACCTTGTGTGTGGTTTCTAGAAAGTTTCAGAATTGTAGATGAGGGGAACTGGGACTATGAAAGCTGGTTAGAAGTAACCTCTGTCAAGTTGTTGGTTGGAGGATGGTATCTTGGTTCTCAGCAGGCAGTTAGGTTTTCTCATATTGATTCCCTTCTTTTTTCTGATTGAAAGTGGAATTGTATATAGGTTGTGAGACCTGTAGTGACCTGCTTTTTAAAACCATGTTAGCCATTTTCTGAAGCAACCAAGTTGTCTTTTCAAAATTCAGAGTTCATGAGTTGCATGTTGGTTTTGTACTAGCCTTTAATCTGAGAAGACTTCTGTGAAAATCTTTAGGTCAGAATGGAAATGGTTGTGGTTGCATCTTAATCTTCCTTTGGCCATACTTGTTTGTCTTTTTTTGGTTTAAAATTCCTTCTTATTTATTTAGAAAGTGCCTATCCTAGTATGTTAGGTGCATATGCAAATTATTAGTAATATTGGATCCAGAATAACTTGACTGCCCTGTTTAAACCTCACCGTTTTCTGCACCACACACAAGTTTACTTGATAAGCACTCACTATGCAGAGTAAGAATAAAGTAGTAGCTGTGTTCTGTGGTCCTCTGACCATCCTTACAGCTGGTAAGTGTCTGCATAAGTTTCTTCTCCCCAGCTGCTCCTCATCTGTGATGAGCTTTCTAGAAATGTCTAGTTAACTTTGTTTAAAACAGAGATGTCAAAAGCCAGCACATAAGGTGAAAGAAATTCTTGTGGCCTTGCACATCATTCATATCTGTAGCCTTACATCATGAGTGCTAAATAATTGAAACCTTTATTTTTGCTACTTTGTTCAGTTTGTAGCAGTGTTCTTTTGAGTTCTGCTGTACTGCATCCGGTTAAGTTTTAACTTAGAAACGTATTACCACTTTCCATTGTCGCTGTCGGCATGATTCTTTCCTCCTCCATTCATGCCCTCCTCATTCCAGATGTCCTACCTTTTTTAGTCCTGTTGATTTTCTGATTTAAAAAGAGGCACTGTTAAAGTTGAATTTTATCTGTTTCCTCCTTTTTTTTTTTCCTACCCTTTGAACAAGTAAATACTTTGCATAAGACAGATACGAGTTCATCATCTCAGGGAGCAAATGTGCATAGTTGTCTCCTGAGCTTTGGTGTCCCTCATGGGTCTGCCCCTTTCACATTCTCTTTGCATTACATCTGTCGATAGCTATGAGCCAGATACTTCAGTTTTGATTCCGAAGTAGAAGTGGGGGAGGCTATGCATGTAAAAAGTGGACTCATCACAGTGGTGGGATGCATCTGAATTAAGGTCAAATCCATATGAAAAGCGTTCCACTCCTTATGTCTGGCTTCTGTTATACCAGTCAAACATATTTACTTGGTACTCACTGGAAGATAGCTCTTTGATCATTATCCCTTCAGTGTATGGAGGATTTACATGTGTCAGTCACAGTCTTTATTAGGTGTCAAACACAAAAATCCCTCAAATGTTCAGTAGGAGAATAGAAACCTTTTTGATACAACCAAGAAAAAAAAAAAAGATTTGTTACACCTTAAATACTTATGTAAAGAAGAAAAATCTCAAAACAAGTTATCTGCTGTACTGACTTTCCAGGACTCTGTGTGTGTAAATAGAGCCTATTTATTAGTGAGCTGCAACTAACATTAATAAGAACCTGTCATATCACAGCTTGACAAGTGAGGCTTCCTATTAATGATCTTGGTTTATATTGAACACACGTATTTTTCTGAAGTAGCTAGCACTGAAAATTGCAACACTGGATTAATTTGTTGAAACACTAGAAACTGAAGTTTAGGTTTCCTTTTCATATAAAAAAGTAGAGGGCTTGTATTTAAGAAAGATTTGCAGTTAATAAATATGGGGTGCTCAAACAGGCAGTTGTTTGCATGTCGTACCCCTCTAACCTTGTTGTTTCATAAATATAAACCATCAAAAATTCTACAGATCTTCCTCAGTTGTCTTGAGATGGTGTAACTGCTGAACTTTTAAATCAAATGTTCATCTATTACCTGTTATCTTTTCTTTACAGAGATTAGTCTTTGTAATAACTCCTTGGTGTCACTAAATATGCACTTAAGTGATGCAGAATTTTAGTATGTACCATGTTAGGCACCAATTATGTCAACAGTTACTACTACTAGTGCCCAAGTATTTCAGACAACAGTGTTGAAATCTTACAGATTAAGAAATCCTTTTTGAAACCTGCAAATAAGTTTGGGGGTTTTATCTTTCTGCTGTTGTGTTGGATGTCGTTTCTCCTCCTTCTTCCCCCTGACAGTTGCTCTACAGAGTGGAAAATATGACACAAAAGGGGTATTTTCCTTTTTAAACTGTGGAATTTTCTCTCCCTCCTGCCCTCCCCCTCCCCTTTTTTTTATTATTTTTTTTTTTCCCTGGAATATAAAATTAGTTCTAATGGGATAGGGGGAAAAGGTGGTTGGCAACAAACATACAGTGTCAGGTTTGGTTGCTTCAATGCTATTGCAATATAGTTACTACAGATTACATAAAAATGGTTTATTTTATTAGCTTCCAAATAATGTATATATAGATTTGTTAATGGCTTACAAGTCAAGCTTACTCTCTTTGCTTTTTAAAAAATAGTTATAGGCATGTTGTATTTGCCTTGTGTAAATTATAAAAGGCTATTTATTAAGTTTTCTGATAACTAATCTATTTATTAACCTGTATTGTTTTAAAATAAACAATTTATTTCTAGCTCAATGCTTGTTTTGTGACTCCTCTTTATCACAAGGGGGGGGGGGAATCAGTTTCCCACACACGTATCATTAGCCTGAAATATTGCTATTGCCCTTTCATAACCTTGCAGCCTTGGTTTTACGTGGTAGTAGATGCTTTCATTGGTACAGATAAGTTACCACACAAAGGGCTCAACTGTTGTATAATGGTGTCTGCCAGCAAGCTGTAGTCTTAATGTCTTCAATGTACCAACATTTACTCACAGGTCAAATGAATGCTTCTCTGGAAGTAACATTTGCTGGGGCCCAAGTCACTTCAAACCATGTCCTAAGGGTTATCGCGTGCTCTGTTCCTGCACTGATGTACATTGGCTTCTTGCTAGAGTTTTTATTTGAAGATCTACTACTCTACAGTTGAATGTGCGTTGAGTGGCAACAGCTGTAAGGAAGTCTGTGTCACCAGTTGAATTTACTGTCACAAGAGCTTCCTGCAGAAAGAATCACTTGGAAAATTACAGTGGCTGCCCATTTAATCCTTCATCTGAAATTCCTAGCTCCTCGTATGAGGTACTGGCAAATGCATGACTTTCAGGCACTGCAGGTTTTTGTTTGGTTTGTTTGTAATGGTGGAATTTGTGATTAAGAATAGTTTCAGTCTTTGTGCTTGAGTTTTAGGGGATGCATCAGTATGGTCAAAAATTGGAAGTTATTTTTAAAGAAGGAAATTAGCTCCTCTCCAGTATAAAATGCTGTATGCAGTGGACAAGATTGGTATAGATTCCTTAGTGGATATGGCATTGCAATTTCATTTTTAAAGGTGTTGATATTAATGCAACATACAAAGATAGACCAGAAAACTAGAGAGGCTTTTCCTTTTACATGCAGCATCTCTGATTTTTAAGTAAACGGGATAAGGAATTGTACTTTGAGAACATGTATTTAGCAGGAAAATTAAACTTTTCTCTTCTTGTGCATCTCTGGAATTAGGCCTCTAAGGCAACATCATGGTAAAGGCAAGTATGTCATTTACACCACTGTTTTTATTGAAGGTCTGGGATATAACCAATCTTGACCATGTGTATCTCACCATTACAGCTCATATGGGAAGAGTGTTAAAAACCAAAATCAGATAGTGCCAAAAGAAAAGAAAAGGGGAAAAAAAAAAAAAAAAAGAGTCCTATTGAGTTTTCTGAGGTTTGTGCTAAAAGCTTAAGTCTTAAGCAAAGTCCCTTAAGTTCCTTGTCTGTGGCAGTGCAACCATTGTACGAGCAGACTCACAGACATGGCTTCTTTGTTCTGCTCAACTGTCTTTGTGAAATGCAGGAGGGACAAGGCCACCAGAAACCCTGTTCCAGCTACCCCATTCCCTTATCTTTTTTCTGCCGGGTACAGACCTCACTGGATTCACCACCCTGGAGGGATGCTTTAAAACTCTGCCAGCTGGCACCATTCTGCTCTGGGACCATGTACCAGGGAGCACCTCTGGACAGCTGGCACATGGTAGCTTTCACCACAACCCTTTCACCATGTGTACACAGTTGGAAATTACTGTACAAGAGTCAGTCACTGTGTGGCACAAGCTAGGCTACCTGCTAACCTGGTAATGTTTCCAGAGGTTGTATGAGTGGTATTTTTGCTCTTTGTCCTTTTAAACCTTATGAGATATTTATGCATGTAGTGGATATTGAGTCCTGAAAAACCATGTCCACAGCCTAGCAGAAGTCCCTAGAGCAGCCGATCTCTCTTGTGAAAACCATCGAGCACAAAGATGGCTTGTGCTGCTGAGTTACCCTACAAGAATGGATTGGGTTAGGTTAGGGAGGCTACCACTGTTCTGATATTTGAAATGCTTTCCAGATACTCAGCAAACATGCCTGAAATACCATGCTGTTGTAAATTACTCTGAGATATTTGACTATTTTCTGTTGCTGAGCACAACCCCTGGCTTTGAAGTAAAGACTTAATCATTTGTGCAGAATTGAGAACACTTGAAAAAATTCCTATTTTGTGTGAACAAATGACAGTGTGTTAAGTGAACTAACAGTTGAAGAAACATGAAGAGGATTAGCAGAAAGAATGACTTAAGTCCCACAGTGAGTCTGTAATACTTAAAGGAGTTCAGCCAATATTCTCAAGAATTTATTCCCTTTATTATTGTTTGTTTGAGAAGTGGCTTTTGTGGGAGGAGAACACTGAATTCACTTGCCTCAGATATTGTTACAATTTAACTTGGGAATATGTAGGTGTATATTGTTTCCAACGTTAGGCGTGATCACAGGCACATTAACTTCTTTAGCTCCGTTAAACTTTGAACTGTCCTAGATATCGGTACTTAGATATTCCTGTTTATACTGTTCAAGGTGGTACAGTTGTTCATTATTTTGTAATCCATTTGATGAACCCTTTTCACCAGCTGTTCAACTTTGTCACAGCTTTGGTGTCTTGTAAAACACAGAAGAGCCAGCCTTCTAATGTAATTATGTAGGTAATAATTGCATATTGCTACATAATTATGTAAGTAATAACTGCATATGTAGGTAATAACTGCATATTGCTTGTGGTACTTAATGTTTTTTATATATTAAAAATATATTTTTATACACGCATGTGTATATATATATATATATATATATATAAACCCCAAACTTCACAAGTGCAAAGTTCACATCATGAATGCTAGACTAGTCTTAAACTGGGGAATGGAATGTTGCCTTAGAGAGTAATTTAGGCCTAAAATCATAGAGTCACAGAATGGTTTGGGTTGAAAGGAATGTTAAACATCATCCAGTTCCAAGCTCCCTGCCATGGGCAGGAACACCTTCCACTAGACCAGGTTGCTCCAAGCCCTGTCCAAGCTGGCCTTGAACACTGCCAGGGATGGGGCAGCCACAGCTGCTCTGGGCAACCTGTGCCAGTGCATTGCCACCCTCACAGTGAAGACCTTCTTCCTAATATCTGATCTAAATCCCTCTTCTGACAGTTTAAAGCAATTCCCCCTTATCCTGCCCCTCTCCAGCTTTCTCATAGACCCCCTGTAGGTACTAGAAGGCAGCATGCAAGGTCTCCCTGGAGCCTCTCTTCTCCAGGCTGAGTAAGCCCATCTTGCCTTCAAATTGGCCTGTCAACAAGCCTCTCCTGTCTTCATAAGAGAGACTCTCCATCTCTCAGAGCATTGTCATGGCCCTTCTCTAGGCTTGCTCCAACAGGTTTGCCCATGTCCTTCTTGTATCGTGGTCCTCACAGCTGAACAGTTGCTTTCTATGGTGTAGAAATTTGGTTTTTTGTGGCAGCGTGAGGCACCTTTTTCCAATGAGAAGAAACACAGTGGGTAATGTGGTGAGGAACAGCTTTGTTACGGGTATCCTGTGACAAAGCCAAGATTGCCTCTCCCACTTTATTTCCCAGTTCGGCAAAACTGTAGCAGCTGCTTGTGCAGACTGTACTGCCCATGCATATCCTGAGGCAAGAAGGATGAAGGAGCTGGAACTGTTGTCACTAAGGGATGTGAAAGAAC
The DNA here is from genome assembly GCA_039877255.1 of Loriculus beryllinus. Lineage (NCBI taxonomy): Eukaryota > Metazoa > Chordata > Aves > Psittaciformes > Psittacidae > Loriculus > Loriculus beryllinus. Next base: position 10,597 of record JBCJKH010034517.1, read on the forward strand.
AGCGTCTGCCTACTGAAGAAGGTGAAGTTGCGTCTGCTGCGTGGAGCTACCACGTGTATTTTGGCAGTGCTGGGTACCTAGACCTCGTATGACAAGGCAATTGCGTAGAAACTCAAGAGCCCTCGGAGTCTGGAGCTTCTGATGATTGTTCAAGGGCTCTTTGCTATGAACTGACGAGAAATATTTGTCTAACCATACGTATCAATTCTATCAATGTGAGATTGAAGCGGGTTTGGTTGGTAGAGCATGCAGTGAGGGTGTGGGGGCTGAAATGTTGAGTAAGATTAATAGTCCCTGCTGTGTACCCACCCCTGTAAAACGCCTTTATTGTGTATGGTTTGCGAGTATTCCTTTACTGCCGGACTGTTAAAGCTGGCTAACGCGGGCTTTGCCTGTGGCAAGACGCGGGAACGCACTAGGCACGGCTGCAGGCGAGCGGCGTCGCTGCAGGGGTCTGCCCGCCGCCCGTTACGGGTCAGCCCCGCGGCCGAGGCTGGGCACGGCGCCGCCGTTCCCAGGACCGGGTCCTCCCCGCCGCCCCGCTGCCGCCGCTGACCGGAGCCACCGCGGTGCCCAGGCGGGCCGCTGGGGGGCGCCCCAGGGAAGGGAGAGGCTACGGGAAGGCGCGTATGATCCGAGCGGGGCGGGGCGTCCGTCCGCGCCGCGGCCCTTCCGGCGGGCGCTGCCGGAAGCGGGGAAGGCCGTGCCCGGGACGCCGCCTGCCCTGGCCTCCTGGCGCCGCTCCCCCTCCGTCCCCTCATGGCGGTGGAGCGCGCGGGCACCACCCCCTCCCACCGCCCGCTCCGGCCTCCCCCTGCCCCATCTCCTCCTCTTCGTTCGTGCGCGGCGGCGGCCGCGGGGTCCCTCCCGGTGGGGATGTGAGGGACGGCGACCGCAGGTAACCGGGAAGAGGCGGGCGGACCCGCTGCGGGGAGGGCTCCCGGCTGGTTGCGGCCTGGCTGACGGGTGGTGGCGGTCCCGGCCGGCCCCTCAGAGGGCGGGGAGCGGAGAGGAGGCGGTGGCTGCGAACGCTCGGGGCGTCGGGGGCGGGCGGTGCCTGCGACCCACCCGGCCGGAGTGAGAGCCCCGCCGCAGGGAAGGGCCCTACCCGGCCCAGCCCCGCCGCCCAGCGCACCGGCTGTTCCGGCAGCTGCCCGCCTTGTTGATGCTTTGTTGATGCTTTGTTGATGCCTTGTTGGTCCTGGGTGTTCGGCGCTTTGGGTGAGGAGCGAGTGGGCAGGGGCCAGGCGTGCCGCCGCCGTGCTGGTGGCGGTGGCTGTGTGGCTGTCACGGCGTTGAGCGCGGGGAGACCTTCGCCGGGCAGGTTCTCTCGCAGTGGGGAACGTGCTGTGGTTTGGGCTCAGAAGGCCATGACTAAAACCCCCAAATCTGGATGTTTGTTAGGTTCTCTTGCTGGACGGAGTCGGCAAGTTACAATGTGCAAGTCCTGCTGTGGTGCTTAATGGAGTGTGTGCATTGCTCATGAGGGAGCTAAACCAGTTTGTCTTCGGTTTGGTTCAGGATTCAGTTTAGCTGAGGTTGAGGGTTGTGCAGCTTGGTTACAGATCGACTTTAGCAGAATCTAAGAGCCCTGGCAGTGCTTTAGTCTGAGGTGGGAAACAGTAATTTTAGCTTTGCGTTGTAGTTCAGAGCAGTGATTTGTGTTCATTCGTACACTGTGATGATGCAGGCTGGGTCTGACTCTTTAGTCTGTGATCATTGTTTCTCTGATCTTTTTCAACCAGTCTGCTTTCTCTGTTTTCCAGCAACATCTTTAAGTAACATAATTTTTAATTGAAACTTAATAAACATAAGTTATCATAGCTCTTTGTGATTGCTTTTGATGTGCCTCATTATGTACAGTTAGGGTTTTTCCCCCCTGAAAGGTAACAAAGAGCGTTGATAGGAAATTATTGCGTAAGCTTTTTAGAGTTCAGTTTCACACCAGTTCTGCTTTTGTTAAAGTTGTTAATTCTCAGGATAAAATCCCAGCAAATAGAGAGGAGGTTGTAGCAGATGATCAGTCATGTCAGGGGAGTAACAGTGAGTAATGTCCTGAATTCGAAACTGCCCCTCTTAAATACAGAGGGTAGAACAGTGAACCTGTGCTCATGACTCATCCTACTGAGAGTGGAACCTGTGTAGTAGGTACAACGAAGTCGAAGCAAGTCCTGTCATCATCTTTTGGCAGACTTCTAGGAAATAGAGTCAATAGTATCATCTACAAAGCACCGTCTGTAGCAGGCATTCAGTTAATGAATGGCAGTCTGGTTTAGTGAAGGTAGTTTTTAGCTTTATATGAAAATGCTTTGATTGAAGGTCATTCTTTTTATAGAACAGAATAGCTACAAATAGCAAATACAAAGAATAAGGTGTACAAACATTTTTGGTGTGACTTTTTTCTTGTTTTCCCCCAGTTTCTGGAGATGGAACATTAGTGCTTTTGCTTTATTAAGAGAATATATATAAATTTGGTATAAAGGATCTTTCCCCACAGTTCAACTAAAACTTTTAAAATGTGTAATTTAACAACTGTTAACTGTTTTGCTTTCTGAGTACTTGTCCTAGTGTCTCTACTGTTGTATTCTACACATGCATAATATCTTTATAAAGAAAGTATTTTTTTATCCTGCCTATGTAATATGTAAATAATTATAAGCTTGCACACTCATTTAACGTTGACAAAGCTGGAAAACTGTATCTGTATTGGAGCAGTTTTACAGTGCAAAATTGGAGGCATTCTTTCCTAAATAATGTATACAGAACCTTTGGGTACTGTATATGTGCATCTTGGCCTTTTAAAGAGGCACATGCCTATGTTTTGAACCGTCAGCTCATTTATCTTAATGCTGTTTTATAGCTGTCCTTTCAACATTCTCTCTATACGTGTATTTAAAAGGTGTGTGCGCAAGTGGACAGAACGTAACAGAGGAAGACTTGGATTAATGAGTTAGGTGTATTTTGGGGATTTCAGTAATCTTAAAGAGAATATGTATGTGCTCATACTGCCCACCAGCCCGGAGTTCTGTGTATAAACATCCTCTGAAAACTCACCATACCAAAGCAAATAATTAAACCTTTATATTAATTCTTGTAATAAGAGTGCCTTAGAACTTAAGTTACAGGATAAAACTGAAAGGATTAGGATGGTATTTCAGTTCAACTTTAGCATGTAGCTTAGACAGCAAGTTAGTTTCTTTGATTAGTGACAGTAAAAGCAAGGGGATGGAATAACTGTAGTGCTTCAGGTGAGACATACCTAAGAAGGGTCAAATTTAGAATCACACTACTTTGTTATTCAAGTAAAGTTCTATCCTTTGTTTCAAGTGTATATGAGACAATGTACAGTCTTGTGCATCGTGCATGAAAATGAAATTAACTTGAAATGATGGACATAAGGTTTTTTTTAAGCTGAAGTCTTAAAATGGCAATTAATGTTATTTTTTAACTTATATTTTAGAAGCCTAACTTTGAAATATTTAAGAAGTGAATGCCTCTGGATTTTGGAACAAAATTGGTACGTATAATGAGCCTTTGAGAAGCTCATCACTGAACGTTTTGGTTTTTTGTTGTAGTGTTCCTGTTTCCTCTGAGTTTATGCCTGTGGAAAGGAAGAAGGGAACATGTAATAGTTAATGTGACATACAGCAGTCAGTATGCATTTACTTGGTGGTTCAGCCCTTTTTTCTTCCATGAATAGCTAGGAGGGTGTTGAATAGGTGCTTTATTTCAATGATAGAAACATAAAACTTCTCATGGAACTCTTGTAAATAAGCAGAATTGGAAATAAAATACCACAGAACATTACAAAAGATGTTTAACCTGGGTGTACCTGGAGTAACTGTTACTAATGTTTTATCAAAACAGACCTTTGTTGAAAAGTCCTTCCATGTGAGTCATGTTGGGATCTTGTGTTGTTTAATATTAGTGATGTGGCTGAAAGGACAAAGAAACAATTAATGGCATTGAGCCGAGAAGGGTTGACAGGGTTGTAAACTCAGGTGAATATTTTCAGGAAACATTTCTGACAAAAAGTGATGCTTTTTAGATGAGGAAATGAAAGCTGTTATGTCCAGGCAGGAACAGTTTTCTATCCATATGCAGTTTAGAGAACAGTAGTTTTGTAGACAAGAATTTAGAGCTTATACTAATAGAGAAGTTGAAGAAGAGTCAACAGTAAATGACTGCTCAGGAAGGGATAAAAAACCTATCTGATTTCAGTTGTATGAGAAGTAGTACGGTCTTCCACGGTTACTTGCAGAAGTAACAACTCAGGTAAAATATGTGTGCAGCTTTGGGAGTTGCTCTTCATAAGAAAAATTATAAAGTGGGCTGTTGCGAAAGGACTCAGGTATCACAGCAGGAAGTGCCAAGCGCCTGACTTGCACAGCAATGTGAGTAATGTTAAGGTGCAGTACAAAGATAAAGCGATTAGTATCTTTCCAAGTCCAGGGTGGACAAACATAATGGTGTTTGGTAGTCAAAGTGAAGTTCTGGATGAAGATCATTAGGTATTGAGAGTTCCTAACAGCAGCAAAGCATGGCTGTGTGTTTGTGAAGTTTCCTTTGTAAGTATTTCCTAAGAGGAGCGTGGCTGAATTATCTGTACTGAGGAGAAGCAGCAGTGAATGATGCTGTACATAACAAAGGGTTGAAGTAAATGGCCTGTTGAGGTCCTTTTTAGCTTAATGACATTATTCTGTCACAAGAAGATCAGGTTTTAGACTAGGAAATTGTGAAATGTACAGCTTGTGGAAGTGATACTAATTTTCTTTGGCTGGGAAGTCCCTCATACTTACTTACGCTTTTACATATAAAATATTTCATCTTGTGACACCACTTCTAGTGTTTCTGAATATTTAGAGAGCTTACTTGTTACAGTAAATACATAACATTTTCTGAGCACTGTGTGTGTGCTGCTTTGGGGAGAAAAGGGCTTTTGAGTAAAGAGACAAAAACACATGATCTTATGTTTTTGACCAGAGAGTCTGTATCTTGTCAGCATTTCTGACACTTCTCAGTTAACGTCTTAAAAACGAGCAAGCTTTGTGGCTAATCTGGACTTGCTCGTGCCCAACATGGGTTTTGGTGGGTTTTTTTCAGAAAGCTTTTTCTCCAACCTCTCCCTGTCTGATTATCTTCAAACTCAGTATACATTCCCAGTGTTGTCTGTCCCTGCAGTGTTGTGCGCTGAGAGTTATGGCTCATGATACTGAAAGATCCACAGGTAGTTCATAAACGGGTGGTTATTTGAGGCACTGTAAATGTTGCAGCTTCTGTGGATAGAAAAGTCTCATCCCCTCATTACATCTCTGAAATCAGAGCAGCAAACTAGTATTCCTCCCTGAAACTGCTAGTCTTGGGTGGATGGAATATCCACTGTGTTAAAATCGGCTGTGAATTTGATTAAAGAACCTTTGCAGGACTACACCAAATAGAACTAAAACCACTGCTAGCTTTGTTTAACTCCTACATTTTCTGGCTTTTCACCTGCTTATAACTTAGCAGTGGCACTGGCTGCTGGAATGGAACAGTTTTGAGACATCCTGAAGCTGAAACATGACAATAGTATTTATTCCAGAAACTCCTCATTTCGTGGCATTTTTGTATTTCTAAAGATAATTTTCCTTGATATTTATGAAGATGCATTAGTTCCTCTTCTTTTACTAAGTCTTGTGGTTAAAATTAAACTATTGATTTCTTGAAGTGTAAAGCTTTCTGTGTGTGCTATTGGTTTGACTTTGCAGCTGTACATGTGAATTCTGCACATGCATATTACACATCTGTGCTGTATGCAAAGTGAGCCAGATCTCTTTAGAGAAAAGCTGGGTTCACCATGACTGCATGGCACAAATAGTCAGAAAACAGAGACATCTCTACAAACCTTAGATGGAAGTATAGCGGTCCAGCCCAAGCAGAAATGGGACTGGCCATGCCTCTGAGGGCACATAAACTTAGCAAGAGGAGCTGGCAGTAATTTATATGAAGAAGTGTTTAAGATTTGAGTTTTTACAAGATTAACAACATGGTTGACAGGGAATTAAAACTTTTTAATGTATTTGGAATTTGGGGGAGTGCAGAGCTACCAGTTTTGAAGTGTAGCATCCTTAGGGTGTTTTGAAGTCTAAATTGAGAAAATTACCTGTTAGCTCACAAGTTTTCCTCATTCTTCTGCAGTCATCTTCCTCTGATACAAAGAAAAGCAGCCTGTGCTTCTCCCTTGTCTCTGAAATGCAGTGGGTGGAAGATACAGGGTGGAAGATACAGGGTGGAACTAACTGGTGCTCTTTACCTCTGTCAGAAATGTTTTTGTGTAGATGAAGCTATGCAAGTCAGGGAGAAGAAAAAAAAATGTTGTTTCACCAGTATGGTGAGTTCTCTCTTAGGAAAAAGCTACTAGTAAAAATACTCCCAGTAGTAATATACTAGTATATTATTCTAGTAATACAACTGGAGTAGCAACTGTTGAAAACACCAGTAGAGGAGAAAAGCGTAGCAAAAGAAGCTCTCCCCCAGGTGATGATATACCAGTGTAACATTTTACATGAGCTGGAACTAGAACTCCCATAGCTTGATGACCTGAACAGTGTGACTTATGACTGCTAGAACGGATGGTAGAGGGAACAGTCACAAAAGTCTGTTGATGTCTTTTCCTCATATTAAAAAAAAATGCCTTTATTCTTCAAGGGCCTGAAAGTCTTGCTTTGAATTCAAAACCAGAGGAATATTTGATGCAGTTGGTGAGGTGGCTTCTCTTGGTTCTGTTTGATAGGTGATTTTGTGTGGTGTGAGAATCTACTTGTTTGTTTTTCAGAGTTGCTAGAAAATGAAAGCAAACTCTTGCAGTTCAATTACTTTTCTTTTTTTTTTTTTTTTTCCTACTAAGTAAGATATAAAAAACTACTATGCAAGGATTTGAGGGAGGAGGACTTGAGAATTTTGAACCTTGGATCTTTCAGCATTTGGAATAGTGCTATGTTGAGTGCTTATTAAATGGGACTGTTTTCCTCAACTTTTTCACAGACTAGCTGGATGCAAGTAAGAAGATCTATCTCTACCTCTAGTATTAATCTACCTGTAGTTGTCTGCTAGGTTTCTTCTAGGAGCGTAGCAAATCAATCAAAGCTGGAAGCAAGGAAGTACAGGAGAAGGTGGTATTGGAAGAAAACAGATTTTGAATAAGCAGGTGCAGGAGTCAGAACTGTGAACTGGTAGGAGACCGGAATCTGATTTTATCTAGTTCTGGTCTTCCAGTGGGTGGGTCCATCTCTGCCTGGGCATGAAAGAGGGTGCTTGATATTGCAATACCTTGACAGCAGTGTTGTGCTCCCTCTCAGGGAAGTTGCTGCTCTGTCTCAGTGTTGAAGTTGTGGAATTCAGATTGCAATAACCACTGAAATGGAAACATTTTGTTGCATCCTCTCCTTTCCTTCATTTTAAATCAAAAGCTTGTTAGCGCAGCTTACGTCATATGCCATGCTGCTGAATGTCTGGAAAATAATTGCTTAAGGAACCAAATGCTGGTCTTGGCACATCTGAGGTTGGTGCTCCCAGGAAATATATTTTTTAATCTATAGGTTGGGTTTGTTTCCTTAGAACAGTTCCCTGTACACAGTCATAATTATCAGTTGTCATGAAATCAAAGACTGAACAGAGTTTTCATTTTCCTTAATACTAGAGAAAGTTTAATGGCCTTGAATGGACTTTGAGCTTTATTTTTTTTTTTCCCAGTTTAAAAATTATTTCTAGAGATACCTTAAATTCAAAATCTTGTGTGTTAAATGGAGTCTAGGACAGCCTCATTGCAGAACATAACAGAAGAGATGCGGTGAAAGAAATTTTCTTATTAAGCTGGAAATTGAGCATGTAAAATCCTGATTTCTAGTCTAAAAAAATAGTACCTTCTAGCAAGTACCTTCTAGCAAGGTGTTGTTGAAGGTCTTCCCTACATTAGCTTGGAGCCATAGCAGGTGAGGTGAGAGTCTTTCAGCTGTAAACTCCTAGTTGTTACAGTAGCTAAACTGAAAAGATGCTTCATGGGAAACTGTAATATAAATCAACAAAGAGATGCCTTATTTCCCAGATTTCCCTGTTTGTTAGAGAGTAAGTGCATGTGCACACATCTCAAGCTTGTTTGTGTTATGGCACTTACTACATGACTAAACACTCACTGTAATTTTCTTTTTCATTTTTTCTAGTGAGTTTGTATGGAAGAAATGCTGTGGCTGTTCTCAAGCTCTCTGACAAACTGATTTCAATGTAAGTAACTTTGATCGATATCATCAGTTGCATGGTGTGCTGGATGTAGATTCTGGGTACTTAATGAAAAGAAATACAGATTCATACATCTGGGTACTAAATGAAAATAAAAATAAATCGCACATCTTTCAGGTTTTCTTAATGCTTCTCAAAGAACTTTTATTTATTTGGGTTTCAGTTTTTATGTTCCAGATCAGAAGCTCTTCCTTCTGTATGTTCAGACTTGTTAGTCACTCTTCCATGCTTCAAGCTTACACATGCTTCAAAGATTGCCTTTTTTTGTGTTTTTTAAAGCATTCATGGCAGAGACTATTCACAGGAGAACCAGTCACATGAGCTGTTGAGGATTTTCCTGTAGAGTATGTATTTCTATCAGTCAGGTTAATTCTGATGTGCTTATTTTGCTCAGGTTTCAGTGTTGCATCTTCGTGTGTTGAGTAACAGAAGTTCTCCTGTTCCTTGATCAATGTGACAGTCTGTAGTGGTTTACGAGATGAGCCAAACTCGTGGGAAATATGACTTCTGTATTGGTCTGGTGTTGGCTATGAGTTCCAGCATTTTCATTGGAGGAAGTTTCATCCTAAAAAAGAAAGGCCTTCTCCGGTTAGCTAGGAAAGGCTCCATGAGAGCAGGTAAATACGTGTTTAAGTTTTGCATGTGTAAGCTTTAACAGAAGATTACTAAACTTATGATCTTGTTTTGACTTTGTTACATGTATATGAAACCTAAACCAGAGAGCTGATCTGGTTTTACCTCTGGTGTCAGACACACCTAACTGTGTGGTACATATTATTTAATGTGTATGTAATGCCCTCTAGGGACACTTGATGAAGGATTCCTTTGCCATGTCAGTTAAGTTTAAATTGCACTTGCAAATTGAACTTGGAAGCAGCACTCTTAACTACATCTGTGCTCCCAAATGAGTGAATTTAGGAGAATGTTAGTGGCCTTTGAGTGTCAGGAGAAACAGCAAAACAACAAAACTAAAAATCGCATGTGATAGTCACGTCTAACAGATAGTGTCCCTCAAGGGTTCATACTGGAAGCAATATGATTATCTTCATCAGTGACATACAGTGGGATTACATGCAGTCTGAGCGAGTTTGTGCATAGAACCAAGCTGCGTGGTGCAGTTGATCACTGGAGGGAAGGAGTGCCATCCAGAGGGACCTTGACAGGCTTGAGGAGTTGCCCCGCACAAACCTCATGAAATACAGGAAGGCCAGGAGTAAGGTCTTGCAGCTGGGTTGAGGCAGTCTCCAGGATCAGTACAGGCTGGGGGATGAAGAGATTGAGAGTAGCCCTGGGCAGGATTTGGGGGTACTGGTGGATGAAAAATTTGACATGACCTGGCAATGTGCGCTCATAGCCCAGAAAGTCAATTGTATCCTGGACTGCATAAACCATAAGAGGGTAACCTTAGATTGCACATGAGGAAGAAACTCTTTAATATGAGGGTGGTGAGACACTGGAACAGGTTTCCTAGGAAAGTTGTGGATGTCTCATGGTTAGAAGATTTCAAAGGCAGGTTGGATAGGGCTTCAAAAAGCCTGGTCTAGTGAAAGTTAATCCTGCACATAGCAGAGGTGTTGGACTAGATGGGTCTTTCAAGGTCCCTTGCAATCCAAGCCATTTTATGATTCTACAGCCTCCAAGGAAAAGTAAGCTGCGTGTTGTTTTTAGCATACAATAAAAAATAAGAATCATTGTAATGAAAAACAAGAGTAAAAAAGCAACCTCATCCCAGGGACTGTAATGCAGTGACACAACATGACACAACAGAGAAGAGTTTAAGGAAGAGATTTAAGTTTGTGGTGTTTGATTTTACTTCATTTGAATAAGATAGCATTGGTATGCATAGTGACAGCATATGTGGTGACAATTGCTTAATGAGAAGGGAAACACACAAATAAAGGACATTGCTATACACCTCATTCCACCCATTAGTTCACCTCCACTAAAGTTCTCTGCATCTAGTTTTCCACAGCTTCTACAGCATCAAACAGCTGCTGCTTAAAAAAGCCAAGTGAAATTGCTACTTTCGCTCCCTCTCTTTCTTTTGAAAAAAGAAAACATAAAACTCAAAAAACCCAAACCAAATCAACATATTTTAAAAGATAAATGGAGCGAAAACATAAGAAAGCAAGGTTCTGAGCTTTAGCGCTGGATGGGCAATAGCTATACTAGCCAAGTTTGATTACATTTTTATCACAGAAATCCAACAGAAATAAACTAACAAATGCCCCAAGCCCAACACTTTCAATGTTAATTCTAAACTTTAAATTTTACAAAATGCTTGCTATTAATTTTTTGTCTTCCTCATAATTGTGCAAGTAGATTTGTGACGAGGTCAGTGTTTAGCTTTAAAAGTGACATATACAGTAATGAGAAATAATAGATGTTATGTTTAGGATTTTTCTCTAATCATATCTAAAATAATTTGTCTCTTATATAGAAGCTATGACAATGCTGAGTAGAAGTTTTCTGTCTCTTTTAAAGATTTCCCTAAACAATTATCAGTATTCCAGATAACATTTGTTTTGTAAACCTAGCTATCCTTTCTATGAATTTTTGTAAATAACTTTGGTCCCTTTTTAACAAAGATGGAAATAAAAACCTGCTGCATGGTAGCTACCATAAAATGCTCAGAACTGCACAATCAATGTACCAGCATTTCTCGCTGCTTCTCTCTCTTTTTTCAATTATTCTATCAAAGTAGGACTTCTCTTTGCTCCTTTCTTTCCCAGACAAAAAAAATATAAAGTTAAAAATTACTTCTTTTAAACCTTTCTAACCATATTTAATGCTTCAAGAGCTCATAGTGTTTTGAAAGACCAACAATGGACACAACTGGGAAGATTGCAATACATTACAGTCTATTTCACTAAACCATAAAAAAACTGTCTGTAGAAGGGAAACACTTCATCCCTCTCAGGCAGTAGTTCTGCGTAACTTAAAATACATTAAATAAATATTTGCATATGTGCATAATATTTATCTATTTACATTGATAACATATATATGCATATGAAATATGCAACTGGGAAATTCTATTTCAACACTGTCTCTTATTTTAAAATGTGACTGAACTGTATTTTAAAACAACCTGAACTGATGTTGAAATTAACAAACTTAAGATAAAAAGTAAAGATCAAAGAAGTTCTTAGCCACTGCAAATAACTACACTAGGCATTCAGTGCTGTGTCAAAACTTATCATTTAAGACTTGCAAGACTGATTAGGTTAATTTTGTTATAACCAAGTTATGTTCTAAGGTTTTAAATTGTTAGCTCTTATGCATGCTACATACACATACACTGGGCATGAGGATAATTCTTACACAGTATTTACACCATTAATTATTGCCAATAAAAATACAAAGTTTGCTGGCAATCTCAAAGTAAAAGAGATATACATCATATAACACGTATATGTTATGTATCTTGCATGCTGTACCTTCCTTCCCTTATTTCCTGTATCTGCTAACGTAGTGTTTATAATTGCACTCATACGCTATGGACTAACTTTCCGTTTCTGCTCCCTGGACACCCTAGCAGTGACTGAATTAAATATGAAGTGAAAAAAAAAAGAAACAAATACTGAATGACCTTGAAAAAAAAAACCACCTGCATTGCATGAGCTTTGGTGCTCTAGTCTTGAAAATCTGTATTTCTTCACTCTTTTATGTCACATCATAGGAAACGGATTTTGAGTATTGATTATCATACATTATAAGCTGCCCATATCACCATTAGCCCATAATTTTGACTGCTGAAAGTAGCAGACAGTGAAAAAAATCGAACAGGCACTTTTGCACTAGCAGCAGAAACTATAAACGTGGACTATCACCACCAAGAGCCAAATTAGTATATATGAGAAAATAGAATCAATTTAAAGGGAAATATATAAATGTATATATATGTAAAATAGGTCACATACTGTGTTGGACAGCAAGATGTGCTGGTAAAGTGATATGCACCATTGGTCTTTATCTCTACACTTGTCTCCCTCCTGTTGAAAATAAACCTTCAACAGTGCAAGTGT